>CM062090.1:14270124-14429960 GCA_031163375.1 Conogethes punctiferalis | reverse complement strand
ACTCAAGAGCTGTACAAAGTCTAAAATAGCGCGATGTGGCGCTTGCTGTAACACCCCTAAATAACCCTCGCCAATATTATTCGAATCGAATTCTCAATTCATTATGCGGTCCATTTTTTCATCATTCCGATTACCAATTTGTCTTTTCCGAGACCAATTTGTTTTCTATAGGCAGCTGTAATGATACGTTTTACAGCCTCGGTAGCGTAATAGTTAGAGCGCTAAGCCTAAAAGGGCGGACGATCCAAACGTTCCGGGTTCGATTGCCGGGCGGGTCAATTTAGGAAATTAACTTTTCTAAATTGTTTCGTGTTCTGGGAGTCGGCCCCAGTCAATTATCTGGTACTCATAGTACAAAGTAAAACCTCAGTTTGAGACTTGGTGTGCATGGGGGTGCACACACAAGTGTGTAGTTAAGTCAAGTCAATTGATATAGGTACTTTAAGGTAGCTGGCAAAACATTAATCGGTTTTAATGAAATTAAAAATAGGCCGGTTAAGCTATATCATTAAGCAACTAAGGTGTTCTGATATTATACTATGGCCTTTTTTACTCGAATCATCTTCATCATCAGTCTATATAGCAGTCTACTGCTGGACATAGGCAGTTATTTGCTACTTTGGGCAAACACGTGGACGATTCACCCATAATAGAAATGCTGAGCAGGCGGGTTGGCGATCGCAGGGCGTAGCTCTTCGCGCCGGTGACGCTGCTGCCCGTGGTATTTAGCTACGATTTCAATCGTGATGGTTATACCACCTAAATTCCCAAATTCAGTTGCTCAATTCCCAAATTGTCTGTAATATTTTTTTTAACTCTTCAAGGTTATCATTCCGCCATTACTTCACTCAACACAATGTGTTACGAAAATTACCGATTCAACCCTTCGTACGTGACTTCGATACAAATTCGAATTAGGGTAGGGTAAATCCCGATCATGAGACAGCCCTTAACGTAATTAGAGGGATGTACGTTGGCGTCGTGTAAGGTTGCCCTTCCAGAATGGATTTGCGGGATAGCTTTGTACTGACCGATGTTATATCTAAACTACGAAACTGAGGATAACGAGCTTTGGCTTACTCTGTAATGATGTAGATGTAGGTATCAAGAGTAATAAATACTCTTAAAGACCGAATGAAATAATATAGTGAGTTAGGTTTGGGGCCAAATAAAGGATGACTTAGACAACCACATGCCTGACTGCTTTGGAAAGACTTAGGGAAGGCTTTGCTCAGCAATAGGAAAATAAAGACTAAATAAAATTAAAAATATATAGTTTTATTATAATTTTATGATTTATTTAAGTTATGTGTTTTCCATTATTTTTGACTGCGGTGGCTTAGCAATTTAATTTTTTCTCAGTTACAATAGAAAGTATACTCAGGTCTCAGCTGAAACTTATATCAAATACCTCCACGCGTTCCTGAGAAAAAGGGTCTTGACATACCGACAAACGGACGAGCAGCAAAGTGATGCTAATAAGGGTTCCGTGCTTTCCTTTCGAGTTACGGAACCCTGATAAAGGTTTGAACTTTGTCTTTCAGTGGCATTTTCTTTACTACAGTCTTTAAAAAAACTACTTTCCTAAAAAACCTATTGCTACCAAATTTTCCACATACCTACCTCACCAAATAAATGATACATGTTTTCAGCTGCAAAATGTTTTCAAACAGTTTCTATTTTAGTTGCGCTAATGTCCTAACGTTCTAATTACAAAAATTATCATTAATGTGTGGTGTAACTAGATACATTATGCTTCTATTTTAGCTGGGATGCTAATGTTTATAAACTTTTGTTTACAGTAAATGTAAAGCAAAACCAAACTATACATAATAAGCACCATAGCTTTGATTAAAATAAGATTCTTATTTCTATGAATAGTACAGTTTCATTATGGTTATAATGGAGATAACTTTATAAACTTCTGTTCATGAAACAATGAACACTTTAATAAAAGAAGTTAAATAAACATTATTTTTACACAAAAGCATGAATAATAATTCCATCTACGTCTTTCTTACGTTGAAATTTTACTGAACAAACAACAAATCCAACGAAATGACTTGGTATAATTGCAAACTGCCTAAGTAAGTACAAACATATTTTCTTACGAAACAAACTCAGTTCCCGTGAAACGCTCTACAAATGGTACGAATTACGGCACCAATTTATAAAATCTTTCGAAACTTGAGCCTACAGCCTGTGGCCATGTGTAATTAAGACCGGGTCTTACATATTCAGTTATTAGCTTACTACTTACCAAAGGTATTTAATAGCCACGTAAAAGTTTTATACCTAAGAGTAGGTTTCAATAATACTGGTAATGAAAATTAAATACGAAATAAATATGTACAGTAACAAAAATCCGTTGCAATTTGTACTCGTATGTAGCCAACTAATCTTCACTCAAAATTTTAATTACGAACTAGCTGTAAATATAATTTCTTTTGATTAATAATTATTTTCCTTGTTATTCTATCTTAAGTGAGTCATATCATGCCTTCCTCTTATTTTTTTCTATGCACTATTTTCATTTCCCTTTATGGCATCTGCTTATGACTACACTCTTTGGGCTTCCTATTTTACTTTCCAAATCCATAATTTTACTAATTTTCTTCAAGTAACTGGTTAGTTACCTGTCAGTTGCCACTGCCATGCCGGACCCAACCCTAACCCCCCACGAGCTCCGGAGACCCTACACACCATCAGAAACACGACGCAGAGGTCATTTGGCTGTGGTGTTCTATAGGGTGGAGGTCCTTCCCCGGACGGGCAGCTCAATTCGAGCGAAGATTCCCTACCTCTCTTTGGTTTTAAACACTGTGCTATGGCCTCCCCTTGCATTATTTATAAGTTTATGAGTACTTACGGTATGATCGAGGGTGGTCTGGGTAGCGAGCCTCCGCGGCTCACTGACGCCATTTTGTCGGCGTTGTAATTTTGCGGCCATCCCGCAGAATCTTCTATTACCGATCTGAAACGAGATTATTATTTTAGATTGTAATCTGAAATTAAAAAGTTTTTTTTTATTTTACGGTGCGCAACAGAGTTACCTTCCCATTGCCAAATGGCGCAGGGGAGAAGTCGTAACAAAATAACGTTTAGGTACTTTTCTACACAACAATTTCTAACTGTTATTTAAAATGTTACTGTTTACAATGTTATGGTTTTATAGTCACAACTTTGTGATACAAGAAAGGGCTAAAAAGTTTTAATAATTATGTTATGACTTAATAAAAATTAATCCACTCAAGATTTTAGGAGTTGTCAGATTTGACCATAAATAAATTGTTTATGGGTTTTGTTTTCCTTTGATATTATTTTCTATTTATTATGCGAAACGTATTTAAAAGCCATTCCTGGACATCATCTTATGTATGTTCTACCTATGTTCCACAAATAAATGATTTGATTACTTTGATATTCTTTAAACAGGGCTTAAAGGAACATCTTACCTGCGCCGGTGCCGGTGTGGCAGTGGCAATTGACAGGTAACCGGTCGGTTACTTACACATCGTCACAGTGACTCTTTCGCTTTCCATCAGGTATAAGGAACTGAACCGGAACCTGGGACTTATTCTCCTTTCTAACATGTTTTTTTTGTTTTTAGATAAACTGACTATAATAATTATAATGCAATTCTGGACCTTGGTATCAAGTCGTTCTTTTCAAACTCAGAGGATGTCATTGTTCTGGGAGATGTCAAAATTAATTTCGCTCTATTTACATATCTTTTAACAACCACCCACGTTCAAATCAATTTAGCGTAAGGCAAAGTTGTTAAGATAACGAACTTTTTTCTCTCACAGTTATGTAAATTGCAAGGTTGCAAAGTACCTCGCAGTCATTTGTGCGGGAGGGAAGAGACTTTTTAGGCTCATCTTTTCGAGTGAAATGGAAATGTTCTATAACAGAGTTTTGTTACAATGCAACTTCTAAGAAATACGATGATATTTTTGGAGGTTTCCTTGTATTTTTAATTTTTAAGTCTCAGCGTAATATTACTCAATGTACAGTATTATAATGGAAGATGAAACTTCAGTATTTTATTATGGTTTTTTTTTTCAAAACTTATCAGCGTAGTAGGCGAAAGATGATAAAAGTTACATACTTAGATAATTTTATTCATTAAAAAATGCGCCAATAAATCCTCGAACCTGGTCTCAAAATAAGGTTTCCTTTTATACTATGAGTACCAAATAACCTAGTAGCGTCTGTCAAAACACTCAAACTCACACAGACATTTAGAAAAGTTTGAAAATTGATTCGAACTGAAATCGAACTCGGAACCTTCCGACGATGTCCGTGCTTAGCCTTTATGCTCTAATTCGCCATCGTGGCCGTCTAATTATGGAATTATTTTACAAACTACGAGTACAACGCTTTTGTAAAAAAAAAAATATAACTCCACGGTATGGAGGAATTCCGAAAACCATTCGCTGTTTGCTATATTTTCAATGTCGTTAATTTAGCGCTATGTCTATCTTCAGTGCAGCGTGAAAATGTTTTTCATGTGATTTCCACCTACCCCCTGGTAAGATAAAATATTTTTATGAGTCAAAACGAACGTTAAAGCCCATAAAAAGATGATATTGCTGAGGCGTAGGATGTTTATCAATCTTTATCTTTTTTATTGCTCGTATCAAGTATATTGTGAATGGCAAAACCGAGTTCTATTTAGATCAATAAATCAGATTCTTAGATTTTCAATTACTTCCTTAAACACAATCTTTGAGCGTATTATACGTGTCTATAAGCTCGTTTTTGGAAGCGCGCGTATTGGCGTATAATTACGCAACTCGTATGAATGTTGGACGCTCATGATGTATGGAATTAAGTTTCTTCCCCGTACCACACGGTCGTGTAAACGATTGCAATTCTATCCTCATAATCTCGATGGGTAGCAATCTTTCAGGGTACGCTTTTTGTGGAACCAACTTTTTGTGACAGTCCTTCCGAACGGCCACGACTTAGGAACCTTCAAAAGAGCGTACTTCTATTTCAAAGGCCGGCAGCGACTCATAACTTAACGATACATAACTTTCGAGTTGTGGGTGTGCATGGGCGGTGTTGACTGCTTACCATCAGGATATTATTCGTTCGTCTGCCGCCTCTTGCATTAAAAAATCCCAGCCTCGTCACAAACAAACTTTATCTCTTTCTTTCTTTCTTCTTTCTTTCTAATCCAACTCACATAAAATTCTACCGTCTTCAAATAGCAATATCGATCTAGTATTCTTATTTTGGTCTCTGAACATACGAATATACAATTTTGCGCGAGTACACTCGAGTTAACTGTATGCGTATCGTGCGGGGCTCGGTTCGGTGAGCTGGCGAGAAATGTTCATCATAGCGTGACTTGTGTCCTTTGAAGGGGCCACGATCTGGAATTTTAGTTTGGGACTGAAGGTCAAATATTAGCAATGAGGCTAATATGTTAACGTAAATAGCCTTACCTTGAAGTAAATACATGATTTTAGGTTAAACTTTTTAGCGTAAAAAAGAGCGCTTCGGTGACAAATTCCTTACAGTCTCTTCAGCCTGCAGACGTCCACTGCTGGACATAGGTCTCTCTCAATGACGGTTATTATTTGGGTATTTTTTTCTATATAGTAACTCGACATAATGGCTTCCCTACGCCTGATGGAAAGCGAAAGAGAAGCCCAAGTCACTGTGACAAATGGCAAGTAACTGGTTAATTACCCGTCAGTTGCCACTGCCATACCGGCCCAACCCTAATCCCCCACTAGCTGCGGAGACCTTATCACCAGCAGAAACACGACTTGGAGGTCATTTGGCTGCGGTATTCTATAGGGTGGAGGTCCTTCCCCGGACGGGCAGCACAATTCGAGCGAAGATTCGCTATGCCCTACCTCTCTTAAATGACCTGCTTTAGTCATCACGCTTGGCACGCGGCTTGGTGACCGCAGTAGATTTTATTTGTACCCATAGTGTCATCTCTTTTTGCTTTGAATGCCAGATTGCGTGTGGTCTTGACATGATTTTTGATAACTACGCTTCGTAACTCGATTGACGAATCTATGTTTACTAATGTGTTTAAATATCTTTATAGACAAAAAAATCTTTAGAATTTTTCTTTACGAGCCAGATTTCAGTATTTTTAAAAAGTAATTAGTAAAAGTATTCTTGCTAAAGAACTTTCAGGGACATAAAGACCTACGTTCAGTCTCTTTTACCCATCCTGTGAGATTTATTACTATTCTCACGACATAAGATAGTCTGACATCAAATTACAGTGCTGCAGTGGCGGAATCCCCTAGTGGATTCGATTCAAAAGACTTCGAAGTCACGAAGCTACAAATTTCTTAAGAGCCGGAAATATTTCCGTTATTCCCAAGGTGTTACAGATATCTATGGGTTGCGGTGATTATTTTAGCAGTCGGAAATTTATTTTATCTCTCCTATGTAAGTTAAAGTATTTTTGCTAAGCGTTTAATGATTTTTTCACTATTTCGGCTGCTTTTCAAAGCGCTGAGTACTATAGCCTTATGTATGTAAGTTGGTACAAAGATTCATTATGAACTAAGTGACGAACGAGTAGTGGAAGCATTTTCGAGTAATGATGCAATCATCTGAGCTTTCGACGAGCACTTTACCTACAATGTGATAAAGAGTCTCTGCGGAATCAGATCAGAAATGATATGATCCGACAAAGAACCAAAGTTACCGACATAGCTCACCGGGTTAGTAAGCTGAAGTGGCAGTGGGCTCGCCATATCCGCCGCAGAACGGATAACCGTTGGGGTAAACTAGAGTGGAGACCGCGTCTCGGTAAACGTAGTGTGTGGCACCCTCAGGCCAGATGGAGCGACGATTTGCGCAAGATAGCTGGCAAGTGCTGGATGCGAGAAGCTCAAGATCGTGAAATGTGGCAAACAATTGGAGTGGCGTATGTCCAGCAGTGGACTGCGAAGGGCTGTTGAATGATTGTGACAAAGAGTTTATCAGTGCCTTTATCAGGATTTTTTGGTACTTACTGTGGCCACTCCATCCGGGTGAAGTCTTCATCCTCTGGCATCCAGGTGTACCGTTTGGGGTCAGGTTGGCTGCACACGGAGCGAGGCCGCCGACGGAAGTATGAGCATTCCAGATCTGCGTCGTATGCGCACACCTCTGGTGGAGCCGGTGAGGGTTGGCCAAACCTGGATAGAGTACAATATTAATTAAGATATACTCAGGTTCCCCAGCCTTACACAGAGTAAGGCCTCTTTTCTAGGGAAAAAAGTATACCACGACCCCTTTACAGGTTATTTTACCCTAGCTCTAGCGTTAACTCAGTACATTCCTTGTATAGATCCGTTATTGCTCCCATGAAAAATTAAAGGACCCCAGGCTAAAAACGCAGCCAGGAGCGTCACCGGAGCTACACCCTGCATTTCGCCGACCCGCCTGCAAAGCGCGGCGACTATAGGTATGATATGACTAGATGTTTGCCCTAAGTGGCGAACATCCGGAGAGGCTTATGTCCAGCAGTGAATTGCAATAGGCTGATGAGGCTAAAAATTGTCATTTGGGGGCATTTTCCTTATTCACTGCACCTGGCAGGCGGGTTTGTGACCATAGAGGTTTTATTTCTATTCAAGTAAATGTTGCTGCCCGCATCCTTATATTCCCTTAGTCGTTTTTACGACACCCACGGGTTTAGATGGAGTGGTCTTATTCTAAATTCTAAAACCTCACGGACCACTACACCTTACCTACAGCTAATCGCTTGTTATGCAAACTCAATCGTTTAGGATTACACTGAATTTATGAACGTAATCACTATTACCCGGATCGGTTGCCATTTTAGACGCTGCTAGAGTCGATTAATAAGCAGTAAGCTGGGATTTTGGGCCAAGATTATGAGGCTCGTGAACTCAATTTGGCTATTGAAATATTTATATGCAAACATGCTGGGGCAATGAACTGGATTTTTCGCAAACAGTTTTTAGATAATGACTAAATTTGATAGGTCGACTGTATGTTTGAACATTTATGAATTAAGATGCAAAAACTTTGTCGTCGTAGTAACGAAATAGGTAATTCTCAACATTAAGAAACGTTGGTAAGAAATAATTTATGTTAGCTTCGCTCGAATAAAATTATGAAGACGTCTCTTAATAAGAGCACACACTTACTTTAAATATTACAACATCTGCGTAATGTGCAACAAGATGTGCTCACTGACGTTAAGAAAATAAAATAGTAATAAATAAATTATGTAAATCTACCTGGGATACCGCTGTATTGGTGCATAATCGGAGTTGAGATTCTCATCGGAGGGCACTCGACGACGGACACAAACGGATAGAAATGATGCTCTGAAATGAAAAATGAGAACATGGTATTTTCCAGTTGATTATATTTTTAAGAGAGGTAGGGCATAGCGAATCTAAGAGAGGTAGGGCATAGCGAATCTTCGCTCGAATTGAGCTGCCCGTCCGGGGAAGGACCTCCACCCTATAGAATACCGCAGCCAAATGACCTCCAGGTCGTGTTTCTGCTGGTGAGTAGGGTCTCCGGAGCTTGTGGGGGGTTAGGGTTGGGCCGGCATGGCAGTGGCAACTGACAGGTAACTAACCAGTTACTTGCCAGTTGTCACAGCGACTTGGGCTTCTCTTTCGCTTTCCATCAGGCGTAGGGAAGCCATTATGTCGAGCTACTATAAAAAAAAAAAATTACATGATAAATTTACAGATAGAGACAATTGCCAAAAACATTATACGAGTAGGTACATTATCCTCTATCCAAAGGTTGTCTGCATAACATCGGTCATAGTTATAAAGACTGCCTTCATCATCATCATTATCACCTGCAGCCCGCGGCAGTCCGCAGCTGGACTCTCCCAAAATCCACCATTCTGTACGATTAGCAGCCATTCTCATCCAGTTAATGTCTCATCCGTCCGCCTTGCAGGACCAGGTCGTCGCTCCATCTAGCTGAGGGGCCTCCCACGCTGCGCTGTACCTGTACGCGGTATCCACTGCAGAACTTCCATACTCGACCGCTCATCAGTTCTGCAGACATGGCCAGCCCATTGCCACTTCAGCTTACTTATTCGAGCAGCTTAATTGTATAATAATTGTATGTATTCTTTGCCTAGTGTGGCCCAATTCAGTCAGGAGAGTATTATTTTTAGATGTTTATCTACTTATTTTTCTAAAAGTACGTACTTAAATCTCTATCACGTCTCTATAAGATGTAAAATACGAATCGCATAATACAACCGATAAATCATTCAGTTGTAACATGATCGGGTGAAATTATGGCATGGACGCTTGCAGAATAAAAAAGTTTGCAAATAAAAAACGCTGGAAATATTCAAGCGTCGTCTTTTACCCCTGCTTGAGCCCTAATACGATTACAAGGGCACAGAATAATAAAACGCCCAATTTGTTACCTTTACCTTTGGTAAGGGTCCCCCATTTATAGTGGAAATCAACTTAGCTGCCCGATTCCGGGGAATTAAATAGGTCGTATTTATTTAGTTAGAACAGTGGGCGTCGATTGTAGGATCGAACAGGATGCGATCCACTTATATGAATGAGAGTTCTGGTACGTCCATTTGCGAATTATTTATAAGGGATAAAAGGAATGAAATCATTTCACGGATGTCTTGGACGCAGTTTCGATTTCAGTTCGATTTCTGGGGCGGCATCAATTTACCTTACGGTAAAGGTAAATTGATGCCGCTAATGGATGCGAATGGTCGATCACTATCTCTAATTATCTCAATGAAAGATGTGCATTTGATTAATGAAAAATGTGGATTTGATTGCGTCAAGAGATTTTAATTAATAAAGAAGGGGAAAAAAAGATATTCTTTAGTGCACACTATACAGTTGACTTAAAAACTAAAGTTGAAGTCCAAGATATTTGTGGGACATTTGGAGGCAAATTTCTGGAAAATGTCTTTGGGCCGTCACAAAAACAGAGATGTTTTATGGTCTTTAATCGGAGCTGTTGATTATTAGACCACAGAGACAGACGTCGCTTGGCTAATGTGATTGACTAATTCCTTATCGCCCTAGTTTAGGATACCTCACATTTATCCTCACAGAGTATAAATAAACAAATAACCCAAGACATGCCACGCTGGGCCACACAGCGCCACCTAGCCCCAAACTAAGCCGAAGCTTGTACCATGGGTTGGGTACTAGGCAACTAATAAACTTACTTATATACTTTTTTTTTGTAAATAAATTATACATATTATACATAGAAAACACCCAGACCAATACAAACAGACATGTTCATGAACACAAATGTTTGTACTGTGCGGGGATCGAACCCACAACTCTTGGCTCAGAAGGCAGAGGGCACTACCAGATGAGCCACCGAGCCTGTCGATAATAAGCTCGAGACTTGAGTATAAATTCAAGACCCTCTGTGAGGATAAATGTGAGGTACCTATTGATTGACATCTGTCTGTACAATATGTTTTGCCTTAAGCAACTATTTAAGCTATCACTTAATTTCATCAACAATCTCTTCGCAGTTTACTGTAACAAAAGAACCTGTAGGAAAACTCATATAAAGCAATATAACACATAATAAACTCCCATTTCCCGATAAACTCCTATGGATAAAGCCAAACGGTCGGGGAAGACTTACGCACAACAAAATTACCTAAACAATGGATGTTTCGATGCGCTGACTATTTCAATAAGGAAAAGTATTTTATGTAAGTATCCATCGTTTATTTGAAGAAAATATAGCGGTAGCGGACCTTTGTATTCCCAGACGGAAGATACTGAACATGTCAGGTAGGATATTATAAACAAGGAAAGGTTGAGGGTATTAGTGACTGGGGTACGATTTCTCACATAGCAGATGTAGTAGAATGGGAAAGCGGTACTTCATACCTTATGCATGGACGTAGCATCTTCTTGAACCCTGACCAGGGAACAATCGTTCCATAGGTAAGTTGTTCTCCCTAACAATATTAGTAGGTATTACATTTTGGCTACTCGCGAAATACTAACTAATTGTTTACCACTTTTGCTATTAATTAAAACTTTTATATCGGGACTCAAGCGCAACAAATTTTTTTGTAGTACATTATGTAGGTACCTACGAGTAGTACCTACTTACCACTTGACGTACTGGTTGCATTGCAACCACATTAATTGTATACTAAACTTACTTAACTACGAGTAACTTTGACTCGTTTCCAAAATGTCATCACATTATTGGGTTATTATCCTGTTAAACAAACTACCTGTGATAACAGATTATACGAATCTTTCTATAATGTGTTGTATTTGTAAAGCATCTGTTTTGAAGACAAAAGATCAAATTTTGAATGGTACTTACGTCTCCGTTATAAATTAAATACGTTTTAAAACAAAAGATTTAATTTATATTATTTTAACTTTGTTTTGCATAGTAGGCGCCATGATGGTTTAAGAACTTGCATATTAATGTAATCCTTAAACGATTGACCTCAGAAAATAAAGTTTTGCCATTATAAATTATAAATTCCAGGGACTCAAAATTATAAACAACTGGAACAACAGTCAATTAAATATGCAAATACTTTAACCAGCTCCACAAAGTTAGTTTCGAACTATGTCTACTCAAAACCGCTTATAAATGGAGTCAGAAAAGTTTGTATATCTGAAAATATTATATTTTGAAACGACTCGCAACCATGACTTTTATCAACACTTGAGACTTCATGTATGGATAAAAATCTCGGTTTATTACGTTTGAACTCATGTGACCTTTCTGTTTTGATGAAGGAAATTTCATACGCGACTAAAGCTCGCGAGTTTTGTGGAAACTCATTATTTTACTTTGTACTTCGGCAGCACAAAAGGTTTAGTAATCGTCGAATAGATTTATGGCTGTTCAAGCCATTTTGCTTTAGATTGTAAGATTCATCGTTGCAGTGAATTGCCCATGACGTGTTGGAGATGCGTGCTTTTTGCCATTATACTGGACCAGTAAAAACAGGATCCAGCTTGGTTACAAGAACTGTTTAATGGAATCATTCCCACTAGAAACTTCCTGCATACATTTTTCCTGGATGGAGAGCAAGGAAAGCCTACTTAAAAAACGTACTGCATAAAACCGTGTGAACTCACAAGTGCTTTCTGCGGGATTCAGCAATGCGCTGGACTGCCGTAGAAGGTAGCTTATCTGCATTCATCATCATCAGCCTATCGCAGCCCACTGCTGGACATAGGCATCTTCAGTTGTTCGCCACTTGGGGCAAACATCTGGGGGCTTTACCCATAATCGCCACGCCAGGCAGGCGAGTTAGCGATCGCAGCTTCTCGCGGTGAGACTGCTGCCCGTCATCGGCCTGTGGTATTTATCTACACCTTCAACTGCATTATTTTGCAGACAATTAATGTTTCACCAAACAAATGAAAACCACCCTCGTTTTTATTCCATTAACAATTTATTTAACGAAACGATGTAACCACAATGTCGTTTATAAAAGCGATTTACTTACACGTGCGTTAAAATGGCGTATTTAAGCGCTCAAGGTTTAAATGTCCATTATGTTGCGGAACACGCAATTTACAGAGTAAATGAGAGTTTGTGGAAAGAACCTCTTAATTACTGGATCAAATACTCATATGTTTAAACGTATAATTGTGCGTACAGGGCTTATGAAATAAAACACTTGAGTTACTTAGGTTTCGTTTGTAAGAAAAACATTGACGTTTATTTTGACCACTTTAAGGGGATGTGCCGTGATTTGAATTATTCGAAGTGGTATGTTATTTATTTACATGACCTTAACTAATATAACATTAGACTAACGACCTGCCAGTACATAGTAAGAGAGTAATTTGATGAAGAAAATTTACATCTTCAAGAAATATTCTAATATCAGACGTTAATAGATCAGGTCTACGAATGTAGTAAGCACTTCTTTGTTTTAATTATGATCGCTCAGAGCGATAAGGCTCCCTAATTTTGTACAATAAAGAATAATATATTATCTAACTACGTAATTGGACTGTTATAAAACAAAAACTCAATTAATTATAAGAGATCCCGACCGCTATAGTGAATTGATGTCAACCATATCGACGAATCTTCCTTTATTAGAAAGCAAAGTGAAAATATCTTGCAACATATCTTAGTTGCAATTCCTTAGATGGGTTTTAAATTGATTTATAATTTCTGGTTACTATAAAAAACATGGAAAACACAATAAGTAAAACCTTGGAATCCACGGTAATTCTGTAAGAGTGACAACCATCCCCAACAGTCCGGTGATGATGACAAGGCAGCCTTGGATATCATCGTAGTCATATAGGAGAGAAAAAAACTGTATTTGTGTTATATGTTTGTTATATTACCTGTTGGCTCTGGAGCAGGGACTCTCAATATGGTACTGAGAGAGGCATCCGAGGAATCTGTCCTTCTTGGACTTCTCCAATTCCAGCAGATCCAGTTGTTTGTTGTTGATGCAGTACTGCTCCCGGAATTCCTGGAACAAATATTTAACATCCAAATAAACATGCTAACTATCAGTTCCGGTAATCAATAAGAAATAAACGAATGACTCTAAAGTAAAAAGTATGATAGTTTTTCTTATATTATGTAATTTTAGGGTTAACGAGCTATATAATATGACCATTTTCCTTTAACAAGTTTAAATCAATTAATGCAAGGGAAACCACACTGTAAGAATATTTGTCTATCAGAAGATAAGTTGGTCTGGAAAGAGCTAATTCAAGAATTATTAAAACAGATTTTTCTTAATATGAGAACAAAGTGGCTTCTCACTAGTCGGCAAGGGACAAAATCAAATCAATCATTTATCATTATTATATTATTATACTTAATTAGCTTACATTCATAAGCATTTATAACATTTAAGTAGACAATTAAAGTAAAATACTATTTCAACCCATTAATATTTACAATCAAAGGCTGACACGATTAAGTCAGCTTAACTCAAACAGTCCCGTTCGTTCCAAACAATGTTTCAATATTCAATTAACCAGACCTTAATTGACGTGCAATTTCTGATATTGAAACTCTACTAACAGATACCTAAAAGCTAATAGACAGTTAGCGTCCATTACAGCACGGGCCTTTATAAATAGAATTTCAAATTTAGGTATCAGAAGGAAACACTAACTACTACGAACGTCGTAAATTTCTATGCATCCAAAAAGTCATTTAGGAGCTTAAAGGCCAAAAGCGCTAAATGATAAACTATTTCAAATTGTCAAAAGAGCAGAATGTCGAAAGTGCATTAGTCAAACGCGTAGATTATCAAAAGCGCAGAATGTCAAAATCGCCTATAGTCAAAAGCACAGAATATTCGCCAACTCTCATCTTTGCCACGTCGTTAAAATGTGGAACGTTGCAAGTGCTTGTGTAGGTCCTCCTTTCTGTGATATGGGATCCTTTAAACGGCGCGTGAAGAAGCATCTTTCAGGCCGGCATGGCGGTGGCAACTGATAGGTGGCTGGTTTATTGCCTATTATTGCAGCAACTTGGGCTTCTCTTTCGCTTTCTATCAGGCGTAGGGAAGCCATTATGCCGTGCTATTGTATGAAAAAAGGAAGCATCCCTTTTAGAGAAATTTAAAATCTGTACTTTAACGAAGTCTGCGCTTTCAAGAAAAAGTCTTTATGCCTTATAAAAATGTAATAAGTGGTATCTCAGAAGTGCTTTAACGACAGAGTAAGCAATAAAATTACTAAGTAGGACTACAAAGTTCTATAATTTTATAAATGTGACGTTCCATGAGAAAAGGTACCTACCTACCTCGAAAGGAGATATTTAATCTTTTGAGAAAATGGTGTAAAAAACGTACCTACCTACCTATTGTTTTTGCTTATTAAAATACATGATTGTATCCAAAGAAAAATTTATTGGTCGCCGATTTTCCTGTCATTTAACTAAAAACTAAATTTTCCTACGTATACATAGATATTCATTCCTCGTATTTCCTACTATTATCTTCGTAAGATGTATAAAATACATTTTACGAGGATAATTCTTTCGGATTTGAATATCCTATTACCTATTTGCGAATTACAAAGACAAGCGTAACTCATCTGCTGGACAAAGGCTTGTTCGACACTGGTCAAACATCTAGCGATCTACAAGTAAATGCCACGCTGTGCTCCTAGCCATCCTCACCTGCCCGTGGTGCATTCTGCACTTCGTCTGACTAGTGGCGGTATAACTATCATGATTGCAGGCGTAGCTAATTACCACAGGCCAAAGACGGGCAGCAGCTTCAACAAAGCGAGGAGCTACGTCCTGCGATCGCCAATCCGCCTGCCCAGCGTGATGATGATCATGGGTAAAGCCTCCAGGTGTTTGCTCAAAGTGGCGAACGACTGGGAAGACCTATGTCCAACAGTGGACTGCGATAGGCTGATGATGACTGACCTGCTTCGAGTACATGTTGGTCTTTCCGGCTGGCCGTTCCTCGATGGCCCTCTGCCTCTTTCTGCTCGCGTTTTCATCCTCTGACTCGTAGCCTTTGGCCGAATGTGCTATATCTGCCTGTTGACAAAAATATACTTGGTGAATATATATGTTATGGACCAAGTGATTAATGCGGGCATTATTTATAATGCTCGGGCATTATGAATAATGTCAAGCTCTATTGGGCAAAATGATAATTACTATCTAAACTTCATTATTTATCATATTGCCCGGTCATTATTGCACTGCTACTTGACAATTGGGCAATTTGATAATAAAGCAAGGAGGAGTAACGCGCGCGTAACTAATCACTTATTCGGAGATCGCTGCATCCGCTAAAATATGTTTTTGTTTAGTTTTACATACGATGTTTGCCGAAGAGACTTATTAACGTGGTGCAACTGTACGTAACTGTAGTGTAGTAGCTATATTATTTTGATCCATCACGTTTTAACAAATACAAATTAGAATTTTATGTCGTATTGGCCAACAATCGCGTGTATGGAAGCCCCTTGAATATTTATTTTATTATGTTTTTAATATTGGTTGCAACATCATCATGTTATTATAGCGAACAGATATGCATAATTTGAAAACTTATAGGGTTTCGTTAACTTCCATACCTTATAAAAATTAAATGGCTAACGTCCGTTATATCACACCAATGGCCCAGTTATCCTGTACACAGGGCCTGTCAATTAAATAATAGTCCTATAACTTAGTTCCCATCATTATGCAATAGTGCTGCATTTGCCGTGTATTAACTAAGTGCGTAATCTTGGAGCAATCAGAAATTATGTATGGCCTGAGTATCACATACTCATATTAAAGTATGTGATACTCAGGCCATACATAATTGGGCCATACATAATAAAAGGGCCTGTGCCCCCGCGCGAGCTTTACAGAGGACCAGGAGGGGTAACACTCCAAATGGAGACTGCGATATAGTTATTAAATATGTTTTTATCACTCTGCCCAATAGGTGATAAACAAAAGTCATAATGCCCGGTCAATTTGATTATTTTAATAATTATTATCAAATTGCCTTCTCATATTGGCCATTTATCATAATGCCCGGGCATTATATATAATGCTCCATTTATCACTTGGTCCATAACATATATATGGCGGATTCTGTCTAAAATACCTGTATTTGAAGGTTAATTAATTTCTTTTCAAAATCGTACAAGAAATCTATACTATCCTAGTAATTTTATGGGTCGACATTAAAGATTATGGATTTGTCTAAATCCTTTTTGTACTTCATAAATTCTACAAAAAAAAAGTATCCAATCGTAACACCATAAACGCTGTTTTGCTTCGAGGTTCAATTAGACTATGGTATGGTAGAATAATTAATTTAATGTTATTTTGTATTGTTTGTATTACAATCCTAAGTTGAAATACTTAAATTCCAAGAGAAACAGGAAGAATCTTACGTAAATCAGCAGTGAAAGCTTGGAACTAAAATCAATCACAAACTGATCCCTACCAAATTGCCATACTCAAGCAATACGAAGAACTACTGAAGCGGTATATAAGATGGAAGTTCATCCCGCGCTGTTGTATTTATCGTAGATAAACTGAACTCGACAAACTAAAGTAGCGCAACTTCGAAATGGGATCGCGCCAACAAAGAGCGGTGTTTCATTAGTGCTGTAGAACCGATAAGGAGACAATCGGCCAAAGTTTGGCTAATAATTGCAATTGCTGGCCATTTGCATAGGGATTGAGAGCGCAGAGTCTATTGATAAGGCATTCGATTGTCATTGAAGACGGAATCGACAAGCGTCAGCGCTAAGATCGCTATTTACTATTCCACTTTTTCCATCGTGTCGAAAATGAGACTTGCAATGAGAAAAAGCTTTCGGCCATGTTCTTTGATATTCCAAACAAGAAGGTTAGGAAGGTTGGTCTGCTAAATTAACTTCGACGACGGAGTATGTTAAATAAATAATTGCGATAAAATACTAAAGGTATAATATTAATCTAAAATCCACCCTAAAGGAGGTAGTTACTTTGATATTCCTTTTAAAAAATAGATCAATATTAGTGCAAATCCGCTGTAGAATCAACCTAGACTAGAAACGCTGCATCAAGATTGGAATTCTATCAAGGAGGATAATGTCAGCAATGGCATATATGCTGAAGAGGAGGTTTCATGGAGGGGTCCTGGACCCCCAAACAATACTTTTCTATCATATGTATCTAGTTTTAGATATTAGTCCTAGTCTTAGTTACTTTAAAATTCACTTCTATTTTTATGCAAACTGCAATAATAAATAAATAAATAACCCAAGACATGCCACGCTGGGCCACACAGCGCCACCTAGCCCCAAACTAAGCTGAAGCTTGTATTATGGGTACTAGACAACTGATAAACTTACTTAGATACATTTTTTTTTGTAAATAAATACATACCTATTATACATAGAAAACACCCAGACCAATACAAACAGACATGTTCATGAACACAAATGTTTGTACTGTGCGGGAATCGAACCCACGACCCTTGACTCAGAGGGCAGAGGTTACTACCAAATGAGCCACCGAGCCTGTCAGCAATATCACCATAGTATGTTTAAACGTGGTATTAACGTAGCTAGATGTACTCGCAGCATGCTGTGAATGTATTCTGCATTCTGTATCACATATTCATGGTTGTTACAACTTTGGATAGGACGTCTAAGCCGAAGCTAGGCCCGGGTAAGCTCCTGAAGGCTTATACGACAAACTGACAAGTGTGCAAGCATCGTTCTAGTAATCCCTATCCTGACGCTTAGTGCTCATGCAAATTAAAGATCTCCTACGCACGGTTCCAGCTTTGTATAAATTAAAGATAAAGATACATTTATTTGCCAAAACATGTGTGTACATATTACATTTGCATGAATATATTTCAGATGTCAGTATTAGTTTTAGGTAAAAATTTGGGTTATTATTGTTAGGATTTTGTTATGATTTAAAGAGCGTGCTAGGTGGTTAGAATTTATTTCTCTACAGTTTCATTATAATTATATAGATGTTGTTACTTTGAGTGTTTGAAAACAAGTAGCAGTCAAAACACAATAGACATTAAAATATTAAAATTGAATATAAGAACATGCCAAAAAGAATATGCCAAGGTATAAAGAAAAATAAACTGTATAAAGAGTACGGTACAACCGAGATTAGGCTATGTCTATATCTACAACAGCCGCCCTTAATCGAAGTTGTACCTAAAATAAATCTAACATACAACCTATTTTTCTAAACCTAAACTAACTGCACACCTTTTGTGTGCAATCGGCCCTAGTGGCTTAGTTAGGACATCAGCAGGCATACTACTAGTCGTAACATATTCTAACTCAACAATATTATTAGCTACCTTCTCTCTAATAAAATGATATCTGGTATCTATATGCTTCGTCCTGCTGTGGTGTATAGGATTATGGACAATATTGATGGCACTCTGGCTGTCAGAAGCTAACATAACTGAGTTAAGTTTACCTGTTATTTCGAATATGAATCGACGTAAATAGCAAGCTTCCTTAGTGGCAGACGATAGCGCCATATATTCCGCCTCCGTTGACGACAATGCAACCGTAGGTTGCTTTCTGGACTCCCAGGATACTAGTCCTCCACTTAACTGGAACGCATAACCAGTGTATGACTTCCTGTCGATCACACAATTTGCCCAGTCTGCATCAGAGAAACCTCTTAACGGTTCTCCAGTTTTTCTGTAAACCAATGAGTAGGTTTTAGTCCCTTTCAGGTACTGTAGAACTCTCTTTGCAGCGTTCCAATGTTCCTTAGTGAAACATGTATTGTACTGACTTAAATAGCTAGTAGCATAGGCTATATCAGGCCTAGTGTTCACAGTCAGGTACATCAGACATCCTATCAAGTTTTGGTAGGGATAAGACTCACCAACTTCACCATCAGGTCTCTTCTCCATACATTTTTTAATAATAGGAGTTTTCACTGTCTTGCATTCCGTCATATTGAACTTATTTAATAAAGAATCTATGTAATTTGTTTGATTAACGCGAATAGTATCAGAATCGTAATCAATTTGTAATCCTAAATAAGATTTCAATATTCCCAGATCTTTTAAAGCAAAATATTTGGATAAATCTTTCTTGACAATGTCAAACGTCAACTCAGATTTAAAGAAGACAATTATGTCATCGACAAATACTCCCAATACTATAAGTTCTTGACCAAATAGTTTGGTATATACGCAAGGCTCGGATGGGGTTCCAACAAAACCTATTTTAATAAGCGTTTGATTTAACTTTTTCCACCATTGTCTAGGTGCCTGTTTTAGACCATACAGCGCCTTTTTAAGCAAACAAACCTTGTTCTCCTTGCCTTTTTGTTCGAAACCAAGGGGCTGTTCCATAAAAACTTCTTCTTCTAAATCGCCGTTTAGAAAAGCGGTGTCAACGTCCAAATGCTTCATTCTAAGGCCCATCTCCGCAGCTAACGCAAACAAGGTGCGGAGGGAAGAATGACGAATAACCGGCGCGAATGTTTCGTCATAGTCGACATCTTTGACTTGACGAAAACCTTTTGCGACCAATCTCGCTTTATATTTCGTAATGCTTCCATAAGCGTCCTTTTTAATTTTATAAACCCATTTGCAGGGTATGACCTTTTTATTGGGTCTATCGACCAAATCCCATGTGTGGAGCTTAGTCAGGGAATTATACTCGTCAGCCATCGCTTGATGCCATTTCTCGGCATCCTCGGCATGAGTAGCTTCATAGTATGTTGTTGGTTCGCCTGAATCGACCGGTGACACATTATATGTTAGGAAATCAGGTGGTTTCCTATTCCTTGACGGGTACCTCTGCTGACGAACGGGCTGTTCGCCTTCCAAACTCGCTGACTCTATAGCCGAAGTAGGAATACATGAGTCTTCTTGCTCTTCCATTTCATCAGGCTCTTCAATACTATCTAAATTTTCCGGTATAGATGGTTCAGGTGCAGGAACGGTATTCTCGTCACAGTCAAAGAATTGACAGTCTTCGGTCTCAGACTCTACTTCTTCAAATAATAGTATCGGGTCTGACTGAACCACTGGCTCCGATTGCCCCTGCTTCAACGTAGTGAAGTTATTCTCGAAGAAGGTTGCATCTCGTGACATAAACACTTGTCGTGGGCTGGACGGATTCCTAAAAATATAGGTGTTAGGATTTTCAGAATAACCGACAAAAATCGCTTCTTTTGCCTTTAAATCTAACTTCTTCCTTTGACAAGAAGGCACGTGGACAAGTGCTCTACATCCGAACACTCTCAGATGACCAAGGTCACTTCTACGACCACACCACCTGTCATATGGAATCTGCCCACCTAATGCTCGATGAGGCGACCTATTTTTCAGGTAGACGGCTACCTGAAAAGCATCTTCCCAGTATGCTTTAGGCAACGAGCTCTCGGCCAATAACGTCCTCGCTTTCTCCGTTATCGATCTCTGGGTACGTTCTGCTAGACCATTTTGCTGGGGGCTGTACGGCGCTGTAGTTTGACGTTCAATACCTTTAGAATTAAGATAATCAATAAACTCTTTATTAACAAACTCTTTACCACCGTCATTCCTCACAGCTTTAATCTTCTTATCTAACTGGTTCTCTACTAAGGCTTGAAAAAGACAGAACTTATCTTTAACCTCAGTTTTTGAAGAAATAAAGAAAACAAATACCTTTCTAGTATAATCGTCAACTAAAGTGAACATATACTTGTTCCCCTGAAAAGAGGTTGTAGACATCGGTCCACACAAATCCATATGGATCAGTTCCAGAGCTGAAGTAGCCCTATTACAAGCAAGTTTCTTGAAAGGTTTTCGTGCCTGTTTACCTTCTACGCAAGCGATGCAATTATTTTTATCAACTGCCTTAAATTCTACGCCAACATCGTGATTCTTCAGCTGACTCATGCCTATACGACTCAAATGCCCTAACCTTTTGTGCCAGAGTTGATAATTATTAGTATCCTGACAGCCAGAGTACGCATCTTGTGTCAAATAATTGTTTGCCTTACTATCGGGAACATTAACTGTACCATCAAGCACGTACAGTCCACCACAGGGCGAGGCATGTAGAACAGAATCACCTGTAAAATGAAAAGAATTAGAATTATAAAAATTACATCCACTTTTATCAAAAACACATATAAAACCCCTATCAACAGCTTTCTTAACGGACAATAAGTTCGCTTTTAAATCGGGTACAAAAGCCACTTCACTTATCCTGTTTACAACGTTCGCGGGGGTTGTTAATGAAATATTGCCAATTCCGCAGCAGTTAATCTGTTCTCCGTTTGCGACGGTAACGCTCCCTTTATCTTTTATCAAAATATCTTGAAACCAATCATGTCTAGAAGTCATATGTTTTGTACAACCTGAATCTACGTACCAAAGGTCCTTGTTTGGATTGCCAGAAGTATTGAGAGCTGTAAATGTGGTGTCTACGCTATTTACCACATTTGCCTTCTTCTTCCGTAACGGACAATCCGGCCTCTTGTGTCCGGGCACTTTACATTCGTAGCACACGATTTCCTTCTTCTTCGATCTAGGTTTCGATTTGGTATAAAAAACGGAATCAAAAGGCTTAGCTGCATCCTTTGACATTTCGTTCAGAAGCTTCGTCTTCACTAATTCAGTAGTCACATCTACATTACAGTTCTCAAGCGCCATTATAAGAGGCTCATATTTTGGAGTAAGTCCTCCTAAAAGGATAGCTGCAATAGACGTATCTTCTATAACCTTGTCAATATCCGCCAAGTCCTGTGCGGTTGACATAACTGCATTAATGTACAGCTCCATATTCTCAAAATCGGTAAGACTCAGCCTATATAGCCTTCGCTCTAAAGCTAGTCTACGTCCCATTCCTTTATCCTCAAAAGCCTTCTGCAAGGATTTCCATGCTTCAGCTGCAGTTTTAGCACATCTGACGTGAGTAATAGCTGCACCGTCTACTGTTAAGCATATTTTCGCTAGGGCTTTTTCGTCGTTACGTACCTTGATCGAGGCGGGGGTTGTGTCATCATCAGGATAACCACTTACTGTTGCCCACAGATCCTCATGCAAAAGGTAATTACGCATCTTAAACTTCCACGTAGGATACCCATCTTTATTACGTAGGCAAAACGATGGAATCGATGAACTCGACGAACTCTGTTTACCAACACTATCTCCACTTTCTTGATGTGACATTTTTACAATATTTACTATAAGTCACTCAAAATAAATTCACTGCATTATTCTCCACAATGCACACTTCGTGCTGATAACGTGTTAGGATTTTGTTATGATTTAAAGAGCGTGCTAGGTGGTTAGAATTTATTTCTCTACAGTTTCATTATAATTATATAGATGTTGTTACTTTGAGTGTTTGAAAACAAGTAGCAGTCAAAACACAATAGACATTAAAATATTAAAATTGAATATAAGAACATGCCAAAAAGAATATGCCAAGGTATAAAGAAAAATAAACTGTATAAAGAGTACGGTACAACCGAGATTAGGCTATGTCTATATCTACAACAATTATAAACGCTTGTGTATACAATTTGTACATGTATAGGAGTGACCCATCATCTTTTCGCACCAAGCCACCCTCACCTGCCCGTGGTGCATCCTGCTAAATGACATACGGGAAACCCCTCAAATTTTCTGTATTTCTTTGCATTTCTTTAGTTTAGTTAGATAGGGATTCTGTTAGCATTGACAAATAAAGAAAAGTGTTAAAAGGACAACGATCTTAATGAAACTTACAGTTAGTTCGATTGTGAACTAGCAAGATAAAGGAAAGTAGAGCAAACTTGAAGAGGGATCGCTAGGAGTCCGTATTTCATTAGCGAGGAGACGATAAGGACAATCGGCTGAAGTTTGGTCAATAATTGCAGTTGTCCGCCATTTGCATAGAAATCGATGCTATCTGATGCTATTGGACGCTTTTCAATGGAGATTCAATTGCAACTATTGATCGACGTAAACGAAATGAGCAGTAGACAGTTGAAGCTGATGAGTTTTCGCTAGTTAAGATTGATTGAGATTTGGAAATAATGTTCGCTTTTTGTATCGTTTTGGAAGAAATTAAAGAAATGTTATACTACAGAATACTATCATTAGTTACTTTTAAATAACTAATTACTTAAGTAATTTCAGCTGAGAAATACTCTCAGTAAATATTCCTGTCAAGTATCTGAAGATAAAATCGGTTAAAGACATAGTATATTGTATACGTTAGTAAACTTGCTGATGACCTATTAAAAACTTATGGCCTATCAAAAAGACGAAGAGTGTATAAATTATTAAAACTGATCATAAAATTAGGCAACATTATACCTTCTCTGACCGGAGCAAGCAACATCGAAACTGACTAAGTCAAAGTCAAAGTCAAAATACCTTTATTCACATAGACTTAAAATAAGCACTTATGAATCGTCAAGTAAAAAATAATGTAGAAATAGGCTAAAATAGGCAAGATACATTTATTTGTTAAAAACAATCCATCCGTCTCTCTCCCACAGATAGATTTTTCTATAAAGTTGTATGGCGCGTATTAGGTACGTCATTGGTTTTACCTCGGATCTTTCTGTCAAATGCAGACAAAAGATTAAAATTTATAACTTGTTTAATGAAGACAAGGTATAAAATTCTTCAAGACTTGGATGTTATAAGATTTCAATAAATCGATAGAAAAAAATAATGCACATCCCCAATTGCTAAATTTATTTTGCTGAAATGTTCAATTGCTTATCTAGCTATATTCGATTTAAACCAAACAAACAGTTTCTTTAGTTCAATGTAACTGCAGTTGTAGGTAAACTTAGCAATGAGTCCTCTAACTACTTCAGTCGGACTTGTAACGACTTTTGCAAACGTTAAAGCACAGGCTATTACCATTGCTGAGCAAGCTAGAGTAGACTATTAAAACGCGCTATATGAAAGAGCATAGTAAATCCATAGTTGTCTCAGACAGCTTAATGTAGCCGAAGAAAGGATGATAAAAAGCACGCCGTATTTTATAGCCTTTTACTTGAAGTGCAAATAGAAAAAAGATTTTTATGTTTTTAAATGTAAGGGAAAAAGTTGGCACAAGAACATGCATATTTTCATACGAATAAGCGTTCGATCTCTGAGCTCTCAAATTAATATATAACACTCATGAGTATATCGGAACAGAAGCAATTAGGAAACCTTAGCAATCTAACACCATCAAATAATAACCTTTTTTTTTTGATAAAATTAATGACTGAATGAACGCTGATATAGTATCTTACAAATAAATACATTTTCCGAGTGATGAATTACATGCCTAATGCTTTCTCATACAACGTTAGGCCCGCGGTCAGGGGTCTGGCTCAACGCCAGCGAACCACCCTTATTTACACTTGATTTAAGACGAAATAACAAAAGAGAAACACAAATCTCTATACTTGTGTAACTATAAACCCTTCTAAGTAAAAGTAAACAAATGTCAACTCTACTCATATACAATTGTATAGAATTAGATATAGATATATTCATTCTTTGTATGCAAATTTCATTAAGTAGGGTATATTAAATTACTATTTGACACTTATTTGTTATGCTTGGCTTTTAAGTAAAAATAGATAGGTAACTAAGTAGCTTCTACACTATGTGTTGTCATTACAATTATATCATCAGCTAAATGTCAATAGCAATCAATAAAATACATTATTATTTATTAGTTAGAAGCAGTTGAATGACACCAATATTAATTCCTATTAACTATCCTCCACCCAAAAGTTGTCTGGAGAAGATAAGCTATCGTCTCCAAAGCTAAAACAAATTGCATAAAGTACCTATGTAAAAAATTCCTAATTTTCCTAGTTTTAAGTCAATTGTATGCCGCGCAAGCAGAATATCTATGTACATCAGATTTTAGCCCCAGGTTGTAAATTTTTTAAATGGCGCAGCATCCTCATAATTTTAAAGAATATCGAATTATTTTATTTTTAATATCAGTATTAGATAGTGTATCTACGATATCATATCTAATTGGCATTAACCTTACTAGTAAATTCCATTTTACATCAAGGTAAAAAAAGTAGGTACATTGAAAAACAGAAGCGCAGCAGAACAGAACGATCATAGCAAATTTAAAGAACCATTTCCTTAACAGTCGCGTACATTAACGCGAAATCCACTTTCACCGCTGAAATGCCGGAGTGTCACTGTTTTCAGAAAATAAATACTCGACGAAATCGCACGCCGTAGCCCGGATGGCGACATAAATGTCTGACACTTAATAGGAATGGCGTGGAAGCACGAAAAACGGTAGCGGTTTTGCAATTCAAATGGTCGAGTACGCTTTGAGCAACACGTATCTACGAACTGCATGGTTCAGGTCAACTGTAAAAAGTTCTTTACAAAAACGTTACGCAGAAAAAAGTTTTAATTTACTCATAGTATTTAAAAGATAAAGACATTTTAAATTATATAAATATCAGACAACATCACATACATTGCTCAGATCCCAAAGTAAGTAGCATACGCAATTACGCACTTGTTTTATGGTTATCAGAACATAGAAGGTACCACTCACGGAATTTGCTTCATTATACCACTAACATTATATACTTAAATACAAATATAAACCCCCAGACACGGAACAAACACAAATCATCACACGAATGTTTGTCCCGGGTGGGGAACAAAACCACGACCCTTGGTTCTCTTGGCTTACTTGCCATTCAAGTTAGAGTTGTTGACACAAAATATTTTGTTTTAAAAATAATAGCAAAACCAATATCAGTGTTCGTCGAAAATCGGCTAAATTCTTGAGCCGTGAAAGTAGAAATACTGCCTTTTCTTTTGATATATCGGCGACTTGAAGAGTTTTTTTTTGTTACAAGCGAATTCAAACGAAGCGATGGTACCTATTAGGGTTTCTTAAACCGGATTTTATAATTCTGCCTCAAAGTAGGTATAAAAAAAATTGTTTATCTATATTTTTCGTTTAATTTATCTATAACCACCAATTTGGTTAAATGGTAGGTGTATGTATTTAGTTTAGTAGTGTAGTTTGTAACTGAGAAGACAATAAATTAAATTCTTATTCTTATCGGTTGTCTAGTAATTATAGTACAAGCTTCGGCTTAGTTTACTAGATGGCCCTGTGTGACCCAGCATGGCATGTCTAAGGTTAGGTTAGGTAGAATTTCAGCTTATCAGATTATAAAACTTTTTCTATCTCTCTAGACGACTTTTATTAATACTGATACAGATATCTATCACAACCCTTTTGCATACACAAAATCCATTAAAATTTCAACCTTAATCCCTTAATATAAAGACTTTGCAACGTTTCAGTTTAGTTTGGTCGTTACTAAGAAGATTTAATACGGTAATTATTTATCAAGGACCCAAGAGGGCAAAATTAGTGGACTGTCTCGTAAATCTTACGAAATATGTACTAAAAGAAATTTAGGAAGCTCCAAAATTAAAAGTGAGGATCCATGAGATGGAATATTACACTCATACAGGGTAGGGGCATGAGGGAAATCTGAAAATAGCGAGCCTAAGTAATGAGATCCTTATAAAAGGGAGAGACATATTTAATAATGTTTTAATAGCTTAATAATTTCCCCAATCTGGGAAAACGTCGTAAATTACCGAATGATATAATCGGAAGGGTTGTGAAACCTATTAATAGGTTCAACATCTTTTACAATGCATCGCTTTAGCAATGTTAAATAATAGACTGGCGATTATTGCAAGTAATTGAACTGGTTACTTATCTATTGCCGTAGTGACTTGGGTTTCTCTTTCGCTTACTATAAAGAAAGTAAGTAGGTACGTTGTAATAAAACAAGTTCACGAATTCATATTGATTAAAATACAAACACTATTTTAGAACATGGCCTTGATAATATTCTACTATAACTTAACTTTTATACAATATTTTATAATGTTAAGTTTTGATGTCAGAAGTAGAAAAAGTTCTAGGACGTTCTCAGGCTAGATGGAGCGATGATTTGTACAAGTTGGCTAACAATAGTTGCTGGGTGCGAGAAGCCCAGAATCGAGCAAAGTGTCTAACAATTGGAGAGGCATAATGTCCAGCTGTGGACTGCAAGTTGCTGATAATGATTATGATGATGTTAGAAGAACTTCCTGTTAGAGTAATAAAAATATTAAAAGCCAACACCGAAGTTACATTAACATTCGAAATCAAAACAACAGTAAGTAAAATGAAATGCAACTGCCTTCGAGATTTTTCATTTCAAGAAATACGGTCGTGGAAAAAATCTATTAAACTTTTCCATTTAACACGACGTTATCAGTTTTACTATCGCGTCTAAATTAAATTTCTGCCTCAGCGACTTCCATTTTCAAATGAGCTTACTTGCAGTAAAGTGCGGACAAATCAAATTAAAAAAGTCATTATGTTTCATGTAACCAAAACCTTAATAGACGGATTATTAATTTGTAAAATAATGATTCTTTGTTGTGGACCATAAAAATTTTCTCTAAACTTGCAAAGTATTGTAACTTGTGGCACAATTTAGTCTGCCTCGTCGTTATGAGCATTTTCTTCTACACAACCTTTGGGTAGAGAATACCAAGATAGAAAGGGTGAGCTAGTTTCGTACAAACGACATAGTATAAAATTAAATTATAAGAACTTTCCTTCGGGTTTAGTAGGTATTATTCTCCGCTAACTAGACCGTGAGTCCCATATAACCCAGGTATACCGACCTAGGCCCAAGGTGCATGTAGGCGTGCCTACTATACGGTAGGCCGTATAGTAGGTAAGCTGTAATCAGAGACATAGCTTGTGATAGAATCAAGTTAACACCAGTAGCTATATCACGATACCGGCCCGCGCCTGGTCGCTTTTCCCCCAAACATACGTCCGTAGTATCTCCCAGCAACGCACTGAGCCGATGCTCGAGCCCCACAGGGAGCGCCCTCAGCAACGTTGCTTAAAAAACTCCTTCCGCTCCCCCACAGTCCGGTGATGATGACAAGGACGCCCTGGCTATCTTCGTAGTCATTAAAAAAAACAGTAGATTTTTATATTAGGTAAATGTGTACTTAACTAATAATTTCATTTAATTCTTTATCATTCATTTAAAACATATTAAACCATTACCATTAAACCATTAAACCATTTATTTAGTTCATAAGAGTAACCACACAATTTCCACAATATAGGTAGTAAAAATAATTCAAAGTTCTTACGTGTCTAATTATGCTAAAGTAACTATATAATGCACAACTTAATAATAACATGTATCACTTGTATTGCGAATTTGGCGGTAGACAAAATTATGTTATTCATTACCTCCCGTGCTAGTCGACGACTGTGTTACGGCAAGGTAATACATATTCTTAAACAATACTAATAAAAACTTTCTATTCTATTTAAAACACACAACTAAAACCAACTTCCTTATCTTATTACGCAATATGTATGCAACTATTTTCACAGTGCAAAACTAGGAAAGCTTTTAAGCTGCCAGCATGACTTACTAACTGCTCTGAGAAGTTTATATAGTGCTGTTTTGTTTGTGGCGAATTCGGGAAAGGTTCCTCCCGGGCAAGAAAGTTTTGAGCTAGCCATAGAATACTTTTAGATAGTGTAGGTGCAATTCCAGTTATCCAAACTCAAGTTGAATTACTAGTAAAGCAAGAAACTAAATGCATGCAAACACTATCTAGCAGAGTCCGTCTAAATAGATGGAATTTCTACTTAGATATTATCAAAATATCATAGCGAGACAGTGGTGATGCCTTTTTTTCTAGAGAGGAATGCATTAGGCACCTACCCGCGGAGTCCGGGGGTATCTGGGTGGTGAGACTTAAACTTCTCAGAATGGGGGGAATATCCACTAAGCCCTCCTGTGTCGTTCTCCTGTGTGAAGCACAGCAGATGCCGGCACTCCTGGTCAAAAGAGAGCAAGTCCGCCAACTGCTGCGACGAGAGAGTATAATGTATAACGGTCCGAGTATTCCTTTAGGCATAACGGAACTTCGGTAGTGACCTCTGCCTTCTGAGCCAAGGGTCGTGGGTTCGATCCCCGCACATTACAAACATTTGTGTGCATGATTGAACATTGTATTGGTCTGGGTGTTTTCTATATTATAATATGTATTTATATACAAAAAAAATTATCTAAGTAAGTTTATCAGTTGTCTAGTACCCATAGTACAAGCTTCGGCTTAGTTTGGGGCTAGATGGCTCTGTGTGGCCCAGCGTGGCATGTCTTGGGTTATTATTTATTATTATTTATTTATTTTAAAGAAAATAAGAACTTTGAATGTTCAAAACGTAGGTATTTTCCCAATGAAATCAAAGAAATTTTTATAAAATTTTGAAGATTTAATTAGGTACCTAAGCTTATCAAGATTATACAACGCTCCAAGCATTAACTAAGTTTATACGATGGTGCTTTAAAGTCGTGCACTTACTCCTCCCATTTTAGTGGTACCACTACATCACTTAAGTTTTGAGATTGAACTAAAACTGCATCGTGGTTGTTCAAACCGTCATAAACAACTTATAGGACGTAGACAATTCTTAATAAACAAGTTTGAAACTTAGTGTATGGTATTGAAATCTCATAAGTCTGGTGGCATCATCAAACCAAGCTAAATGACTACGATCATCGTTTATTTCATGTGGGAAATATTACCCATATTATTTATTTCCAGAGATATTAATTACTTTGAAAACATATTATAATAGCTCCTGATGAATATTATCTATTTATTATGACAATCTTAAAATCAGGGACATACGATTCACTGTTTTTTGAACTAAGGTTTAGGGTGCAATCGAAATACCAATGTTGTTGACAGTTCAGAAAAATGCAAAATGTTTTCTTGTAGAGGTACTAAACTCTACTACACATATATTTTTAGCGCAATAGAGGTTACCATCACTTTCTATTAGCATTTCGAAAATAATATTAATATGTACAGAATCAGTAAAATTAAACTTTTCTTTATTCATTTCAATCAAAGTAGCTATCAAAGACTAAGTTTTTGAGGGACAATAGTACTTAATTACGGATTAAATATTAATTAACGAAGCGATTTCAAACAAAGTTCACTTGAAATCTAACTCAGAGGATCGTCAAGAAATAATTAAAATAACGAAGAATAATTATTATCTTGCCGACAAAATGAATGCATGCCTAAAAGCGCTGGGTTTCAACGATCGTCTTGTTAAGTGTGGTCCATGTCTAAAGAGTTCGATTTAACATTTTCTAGCTGGTACCAGTTTGTCTCAGCGAATGTTCAACCATTTTTGTCCTTTGAAGAAGGCCTGCTCATCATCATGCTGCCTGACGGGATTCAGCGGGTGGTCGGTGCGGGGGCCCCTCCACCCGCCTTGCACGGATCCTCGTCATCGTCGGATGGGAGTGAGCTTTTTCTTCGGGCCGCTCCCACCGTTCCCCCATAGAGGAGAACGTGAGTCTTCATTAAATAACCAAGGGACCCCAAAAAACTCATGCACCTATGAACTAAAAGAACTATCGTCTTATGCACTAAGCCCTTGGGCCACCATCCTAATGGTATCCGATAGTGATTCGTTACTATCGACGAACTATCGTCCATTCGTATTTTTTTGATAGTCCAAAATTATTTGCCCCCTCATTCGTTAATGATTCGAATTTAAATTCAGATAAATTCACTTTTAAAAATTGTTCCTAGCCCATTACTTGATAGGAGAGTAAAGAGCAATTGTTAACTGAATTTTCTTCTATTGTTTTCATCAAAATAATTGAATAAACTAATATTATATAAGTTTATAATAACAATAAATATTTAATAACGAATTCTTTCAAACAGCGACAATCTTACAACTTGGATCAAAGTTATAAGGGCAGACACCTGGAGTCTTGAAATAAAGGGTTTGAAATGTTTCAGACGGAATTTCATTACAGTAAAATCACATTTTAAATAAGCTTAGTTGGTACTTTGAGCATTTAGGTAGAAAAGAAGCTATTCCAATTAAAGATATTTATAATTGCTATTCCTTAATGAATTATAAATAGTATCTAGTTTTGATTTGAAACCATTAGGATTGGACAAATATCTTGTGTTTGAAATTCTAAAAAGATTCTCGCACATTTATTATTATCATCAAAAAGTCGCTCGTGTTTCTATAACGCCATGGAGGTCACAGATGACCCTCAAATAATACCTTTCCTATGAAGTCTGGTTTTACGTCAGTTAAAAGCTTAATAAAATAGTCACTTATACCATATTTTAGCATCGCAACAGAGAATCCCCCTTTAAAAGATTTTTTTTTAAACTGAACAAACGAATTATGAAAGGGAATGGAAGGTAATGAAACGTTATGGGCACTATAAATTTTATTAGTCGGGGCATCCAGTCTTGGAGTCGGTTTAAAATGATCGTAATAAACGATTTACAAAAATTGCTTGCCTAATGACCAAATCAATTAGAAAGTTTCTTTAGGGTAGGAATAAATAATAGATCTTTTATTTTTTTTTAGTTGTATAAAAGTTCAACTGTACTTGTTCAAGTCCAGTTGTATACTTATTAATTACAAACTGCATATTATCTGTATCAATATGTTCCAATTCTTAGTACAGTTTATGTGGCCATAGTAAATAAATAAATAAAGTCACTCGATAGTACTCGTATGTAAAATATACGTTTAGTCTAACATTTGACGATTTTTAAACTATTGCAATTAAATAAAATTCTTATCATGATAACTACAATCAGCCAACCGATGTCTACTATGAGACATTTTAGCCCCCTCCCTCAGGAATTCTAAAGCCGAAATTCCTGCATTGAGCACAAGTCCGTGACTATTATTAAGTCTGTCCACCTCGTTTGGTCGGCGTCCTACTATTTATATTGAATCTTGCTGTGCCTGCGGCTTCGCCCGCGTTCATGTAGGTGTGTCAAAAAGCGTTTCTTCATCCCTCTTTTCGCCATAAAAGGTAGCCTATGTCCTTTCTCAGGGTCTAATGATTGTCTGTGCCATATTTCATCAAAATCGGTTGAGAGGTTTAAGCGGGAAAGCGTAACCAACCGACAGACAGAGTTACTTTCAGATGTTATTAGTAGGGATTTAAGTTTCTTTGCTTATTGTTTAAAAACATTAAAGGCTGCATTCTCGGTATCTGTATGCCATCATGTGCTTCTAACATCATAAGGTGCATCAAACTTTAACTGAACTAGGTACTAAAGCATAAGTTGCAGTAGGTATTACCTACTCCGCATATGGAAATGCACTGAACACTGAACAAGTGAAGGAAGTGGAACTTTGAATGACGTCAGCCTTAATTTGATATGTGTTCCTGGAAGCCTGGAAGTGAATATTTAGCTGAAATCCTGGCTATTTTAATGGAATATCATGCAGCTGTAATCGTATTGAAACAGATAAATCGTTCTAAGTGTAGAGGACTTTCTATCAATGCATTTTATTTTTGTAAATAAAAAAAAAAAAAACTATATTTATCAGACCGTATATATTTTTTTGACATAAAAATTTTGGTAATATGAATTAAGCAAAGAATGTAGGGATAGGCAGTTTCTATTGACGTAGATCGTGGGGGGGCTTGAACCTTGAAAGCATTAAGTAATTTTATAAAAAACCTCTTTTTATATGGGTAAACATTATATCACTGATATCTCTAATTAAAATAATCATATGATATATAAAGGAATTGCTTAATGAAATAATAGGCTACGCTCTTACATTTTATGATGATGAAATTAAAAAATAACAACTTTTAAGCTTTCGCGTTGCATAATATAATAATATATAACTAGCGGGATTTAACGCGGATACCTTTTTTAAAAACCCACTTATAAAATCTTTTTTTTTTTCTAGGGTTTTTAAAAAAGGTATGCGCGTTAAATCCCGCTAGTTATATATTATTATAAAAAATAACATACAATTTGAGAAATCATACCAAAGTTTGTGTACCTAAGATCACGGTCATAATTCTCGTACAGACCTGCATATTCTTGTAAAATGATGACAGGTCTCGGCAGGGGGCGATCGCCGTACTGCGTGACCCAGAATTTAAATAAGGAAGGATGTACACCTAAAAATCTTATTTCACTTTCGACAACGCTTCTCTCGCAGATTCCGTAGGCATTTTTATACGGGCCTTTTTTCCCAGGCACGTACTGGTTTGATTCAAACTTACTGTTTGTTTTGGAGTTGTTTGCTTCACAATTTTATGTTATTTACCCTGACGCGATTCGTGCCAATTTTTCAAGGAACTGAACAAAATATAATTTCGTTACGTACTGTGGTAAATGTTGGATGTTCAGCCATTTTATACCTTGTATTTTTACAGTCATGGTCTATAGAATAAATTGTACTATTTTGACATTTACGCCTCTTACTTCATGATATCGCTTTCAATAATACTCCCTAAACTATACTTACTTTGTTGTCAATAGTTCTTAAGACAGACTTTATCGCAATAAAGTATGTCTGTCTTTCTTTTTTAATAAAAAGAGCGTTCAAGATGACTTCACTTCACCCCTATGGTAAGCGGTTGTGTGGTCCAAATGTTAGTTGGACAGACACACAAGTTCAAACCCACTGCGCTAGTCGCTCTCACCCTGAAGGCCCACTGAAATGCCGTTTCACGCACTCTTTGTCTTAATTACAAAGTATCATCAAGATGCCGCTTCATTCAGGTCTTAGTGGATTGCTACGTTCTTGTAGTATGTGCCTCTGCAGACACTTTGCCCAATCTTGAATCTAATTCCTACCATCTAATATGCGCCAATCGTCACTCCACTTAGCCTGAGGGCGTCCTACACTACATTAACTTAAAAACGGTATCCACTCCATAACTCTTTTACATGTGCTGTACGAGAACTTACCATGAATACTAGTTTGTTTTTACCATTCATTACATTTGATTCGATGCATTCCCTGTTTCAGTTAAAGTTATACATCAAACGTGACCCATAAAATTAATCAAAGACTGCATCGAAAACCTTTGCCTATTTCGCAAACGTGCCATGACCACTATTCAACGTCACCGGTTGACTTTGAGCGATGCATGTATTCGAAAACTTGAATGGAATTCAATATCGCCAGTATGAGGAAATCAATCACAAAAGGGCATATAAATCACAGTACAGGAGATGTAATAATAGTTTGCTTTGAATTACATGTCGTCCACCTACGATATTATAAACAAACAGCATTTATATAAGTGTCACATAAAAATCTTATATTTTAATGTATTTTGATCAGTTACGTTATAACTTTATAAGTAAGTACACTAATATTATAAAGAGGAAAGATTTGTATTTTTGTATGTAACGAATAAACTCACAAAGGACTGGACCGATTTTAATAATTCTTTTTTATTTGAAAGCTACATTATCACTGAGTAATAATGTTACTATATTTAAAAATGTTTATCTGAAACTCCTGAAGCGGAGCGAGGGCGGGTCGCTAGTATAAATTATATTTATTTATTAAATTACTTCCAAATAAAATACTTCCAAAAATAGTTTTCAAAATCACCTTTTATCCCCCCCTTAAGTCTAATTAGTGCTTATTTTGCTTCAAGATCAATATCAACTAAGACTATGATTAAAAAGTTAAAAATAACTTACCTGAGCAGATACTGAGACGCTCGAGTCTGTTGTTCCGCCACCTGAGAAAGAATAGAAATAATAAACGTTAGTTTAGTCAGAAACAGTTTTGAATCATATTCTTAATGTTATATGGATATATTAAGGGACAATTAGGGACCTACATGAGGCGACCGATAACCAGGGCGCCAAGTTTTGGATAGGTTCCATCTATATGATATGGATTACTATTGACACGAGAAGAAGAAGAAGAAGATATATTGATACTAAAAATAAACTAAAACTCATCATCAGCCTATCACAGTGCACTACTGGACACAGGCCTCTCCAGTTGCTCACCACTTTCTTCAGAGCAAACATCTGAAGGCTTTACCCATAATCATCATTCTGGGCTGGGGGGTTGGTGATCGCAGGGCGCAGCTCCTAGATGAAAATGAATAAGTAGGTCATTATCATCAAAGAGATTATTTAGAGGTCACAATAATCGTGTATAAACATTTATTTATGAGATGAATGTTGACGGTATACTATGGACTGACAACCTGATTGAAATAGCGGGGATCCTTTGGATGCAGACTACTCAAGATATGAAAGTCTTTGGCGGAGGCCTGTATCTTAAAGAGGACGTCTTCAGGCAGATGTTGATGATAATGATGATAGAATAGACCTCCCTATTCTATTATTCTACCTAATAAACAAAATATTTTGTAAAGCCGTAACTTAATTTCTCTGTGTAACATGGTAGGCAATTTGAGACGAAAAATAAACGTAAAACAAAACGCTACGTGCGTTCAATTACCATTCGAATCCAGTGCGCAAATACATTTAATACCTTGTAACGCGAAGTTAAAATTACATGCAAATGATCCCTCATAAATTATGTTAAATGATATGTTACACGATGTTTTGATGGTGTGGTGATGTTCCCATTTCGTTCCGCGGTTCAAACATTACGCATGTTGGTAATTTCCGGGGTCCACATCACTGGAATTTGCTAAACATAGACACAGGTAGGAGTGACGGATGTGTTGTGGTAAATAGTAATGTTTGTTCGAAAGCGCGACGTATGTTTGACATGTTGGAATTAGGTTATTACTGTTCGGGATATATTATTATGAACATATTATTTAGATAACCTTCACATTTGAAATGAATGTTCACCTTTTTCATCAAACAGATAGAAACATATCTAATAAAATCTTCAAACAGAAGCATTGTTTTACGCGTATTTTGCGTTCTAATAATGTTCCTAAGCGTTTCCAAAGAAGCAGGGCTGCAAAAATATCACTAAGGATCACCCAATAACATATCTCCAACAATTTTCGCTCCACTTCAGTTGCATAACAAATTTTAGTTAGCCGCATTTAGCCTCGCTTCTATTGAAACGCACCTTTAGGATTAATTAACTTACATTGAACTTAATACGCCGAAGTTTATAGTGCGTTCTAAAATTGACTACACTTCTATCCTAACCATAATTAAATCTTTATTGAATATTTCTCTGCAATGGACATTTTGTTCATTTAACATTTGCCTGGTCTTTTTCACCTCAACTTAGTAACTACTAAAGATTGAGAAGAAATCGTAAATTTAATACGACCCAGTTTAGAGCCTATATGTAATTTGAAAAATACAATAAAAGATGTAGAAGGAGGCTAGGTTTACGACTTTTTGCAACAGTGTTGCACTAAAGCAAGTACCTATGTTTCGTATTGACACCTGCAGGCTACAATTTATAGAGCACATGAGGAAATTGGAAAAGTATATATTGCCATACATTTTTAGAAGGTAACAGGCCGTCAGTAATGTACATTAGGAAGGGCATGTAAGGGAGCCTACCATCATCATTTCGCTCCAAGCCAACCTCACCTGCCCGTGGTGCATCCTGCCGAATAACACACAAGGCGCTGGCAACCGACGGGTGACGGTATAACCATCAAATTGAAGGCATAGTTAAATACCACCGAAGCTACGCCCTGCGATCGCCAACCCGTCTGCTCGGCGAGGCGATTATGGGTATATCCATCGAGCTCAGTCCAGCAGTGGACTGCAATAGGCTGACGACAAAATTAAATGTCATCGGGGAAGGAGTGGACGCTTGAAGGCTGATCATGGTGATGATGAATTGTTTCTGTAGGTACCTAATATTTGTATAAAGCTATCTAAGTATGATTTATTACTATACCTACTATTCTAATAAAAAGAAAATAACAAGCTAATTAATCAGTTACAAAGCGGAACAAGCGTGCGTAAGCTTACTCTGACCCCGTTCAATCACTTAGTGCTAGTAAATTTGCAAATATCGGCGCTCTAAAATCTCTCGTGCTACAAAATCGTTCCTCGGTACAACCACTCCAATTTATATAAAGGTTCAAAGCGCGAAGTGAATTTACAAGAAATCCTAGAGACTTTGTATGTACGCGAGCTGTTTCGTATACGCTGCAATCACATTTTGTTGCCATGCGCTATTATGTTAGTAGATATCTACGTGCATTTTGTTAGAAAAATAAAAAAACATAAACATATAAGTACCACACACAGCCCCTTTGGTCCGATGAAAGATTAGGGTATCTCAATTGTTAGACACTTTAAATCTTTATTACCCAATATAATTCTGTACACGTATAAAGACGTAAATTTTCTGAAACACCAAAATAATACCTATGCAAGATAACGTTACCTAGTTTGTGGTGCATTTCTTTTCTTTATCATATTATTGTCAAAATGTAGTTAGCTACAGTCTTACTAATTACATAAGATATAGTTAATAAATAAAGTAGTAACATACCAGACAACTTTCCCTTTCAAATAAAATCGAAGCACTGCAAAATGCTTTTTAAATTGTTGCACTTCGTAAAATATTTAATGTAAAACTGCATATCATCCCAGTTTAATCTTTACATTACAAATACAGTCAATAAATTAACTCGAAATGAAATTCGAAATTTAAAAACGATACACAAAATAAAGCGCGCTCATTTTCTTCCCGCGCGTTCGACCACAGACAATCTACAATGGAACTAGATTTAAAATATTTAATGGCGCCGCGGGGCGTGCAACTGGCCAGTTTTCACACCGCGAAGTTTCCGAGTGCATAATAATTTAATATTTGTTATTGGTATAAATGTCCTCTTTCTAACTTTCCACCAATCAGAGTGACCTCCAATTAACCCAACTCCATAAGTCTTGTCTCCATTTTCTTAAACTCAGTCTATTCCTTGTTTGGTATTAGATTCCCCCATTTAGATTCAATAGGCCAACTTATTTTGCGGGAGGTTCCCCATTGTTCCCTTACAAAGGTGCCGTAATGGATCTTTTATTTGAGTATTTTGTATAGATCGTTTCGTTACGCTTTACTCCCGTGGAATACAAAATATCTTTCTGATAGCTTTCCTTAATATCAATAGGTATTGGTTAAGTGGCTGTTGCCTTTTGTTTTCATAGAATAAGGTTCCTTTTTGGGTAAGAAGGAAATTGTTATTGTGCCTTAGGCGGAGTTTTGTTGTTTAAAATTTTATTACTATGGCGAGAGCCTTCCGCTCTGTTGTCCGGTGATGATGGCTCCTTGACTATATTCACAGTAAGTTAGAAACTTTCGCACTTATAAATAGTAGAGTTCGATTGAATAAATCATGTGACACGTTACGATTACAATTTGTGAATAATTCATGTTATTCATATCCCTACCTACATATTGCATGTATCACCATTAGATGTATTCAAATTTAAACATGTAGGGATCCCAGCTAAATGTAAGGAATTAACGGTACAAATCCCCCTTTATTGGAAACTCTGAAATGACATCAAAGTTACTCCATTCATCTTTGCAAAATGTATTTCTCGTAATAGCAATTTGTTAATGAAATTACAGACCGCGTCGCGTCGTTAGAAATCCATAAATTCTGTCATATGTTGTTAAAACTTAATTTATTATCGGTATTTATGTTATAAGTACATTGTGTACTTACAGTTTCACATTTTGCCTGTGTTACAATGACTGTGACCTATTTAATATAAATAATACATGTGTAGTTCTATTTACCACCTTCAATCGCGATAGGTTTACTATTACCTATACCACTACGAATAACTAACGAGACTCTGGCAACGGTCTGGTCTATGAGCAAGTGTGTTGGCGTTGAGTGGAAAGGTTTTAGGTAGCCCTTATATCCCACTAGTTGAAATTTTTTCGCTGTCGTTATTTTTATGTAAGAATACAATTACATTTATAATGAGATGAAACGAACGAGGTATACCATCTAATTAGTAGATATTATAATCACTGCTTATTCCTGGTAGGACGTGTTATTAACGCCCTAAATACACAAAAATCAATTAACACTCACCCGTAAAATAACACAAAATTTCACGTAAAAACTTGTTACCGAAAAGTACATTGGTTATTTTTTAAACTTTAATTACATTTCGAGTACACGCATTAATTCGCAAATGTAATTTAAGCGGCAGTGTACTGGCTCTCATTTGCAATTCCTACTCGTATATAGATTGCTGCTTAAATGGGCTTCATGTAAGCGAACATATACTGAGCAAACAATAACAGTGCGAAATTATTTTGGTTGAGGTGTACCTGTAAATTAATTGCGCAGAGGACAGTCAGATGATAAAGACATTCAACGTAAAATAATCTTAATCCGCATAAGTATAATAAGCCTGATTTAGTTCAAAGCCACTTAAATATATTAAAAAGAAAAATACTTTTTATTAAAACTCCGATCGCAAAAATCAAACGCATTGCGCATAGATCTACCTAGTAGTAGCCTGTATTCAGAAAAAACCGGCCAAGTGCGAGACGGACTCGCGCACGAAGGGTTCCGTACCACTGATTGAATGAAAAAAATTAGGTAATTTGATTTATGACGTTTAAAAAAAACTACTCTCTAAATTTCATTCAAACCAATTTTCGTTAGTAGTTTGAATAGTAATACCTACACATCATATATTTTTTTCAGTTTTATCAAGCCCATATTTTAGAAGTAACGGGGCGGGGGGACACCCATTTTACCACTTTGGAAGAGTCTCTCGCGCAAACTATTCAGTTTAACTTTTCCGCTTTAACTACGATTCCAAAACCGTAAATAAAGACATAATATTGCGTCGAACATCCGCAGTTCTCTGTCCCAGTTTGTAGCCAGAAGCTATCACTATTTCCGATGTTTGAACACTTTGATCAATAAAATGTTCGCTATGAAACCGTACGTCTAACCAATTGCACTATTGTTTATAGACGCCGGGCAGGCCACATCGCTCGCAGAACCGACGATAGATGGGTACGAAAGGTTCTCGAGTGGCTACCGCGAGAGGGAAGACGCAGCAGGGGACGGCCCCCTACGAGATGGACTGACGACCTGATATTGATATTGCGGGGATCCCTTAGACAAGACCGCTCAGGACCGGTCCATGTGGAGGTCATTGGGGCTGATGATGATGATTATAAATGCTAGACTAACACACATTTGTTTTTTTAGGGAGAAACTCGTTTGATAGTATTTTTAACTTGATACATCAATACCCTACACAGAAGTGCATGTATGAAGAGATTGATTAATGTGGACGAAGCAAAACTTGTGTGCAAGGATCGTAGCAAATGAAAGGACGTGGTCTCTGCCTACTTTTCTGGGAGAAAGGCGTTACCTAAGTATGTATTTTAGGAGTACACGTAACCTTGCTAGATAAAATTTGGGGAACGTTTGACTGAAACAATCCATCAATCTATAGGAATCGATCGAACGGTTGGAGAATCCAGAATAATATTGTTTCTCTTACACGAGGGATCGATGGTATCTAACTAAATGATTGATTTAGGCATTTTTAATGCGTACGTACCGTACATACGTATTGTGAAGTCGAAATACCTGTACTTTTTTTTTATTGTCGTGCTAATATTATTAATATATTCCGGTGTTCATGGTGACTCTAAACCAGGTTTTTGAAGCGACATGATAACATCAATATTTGCACGTACCGTTACTTTTTCTATTCGAAATCATGACCATCAGACAGCTATAGGTAGCCGTGTCCTTTGATATAGGTCTAGCTTTCAGAATCCAGTCAATTGAGTCAGAGATATCCTACGAATGAAGATAAGACTTTCAACGGACAGAACAAATAGCTAAGTGGGACTCATCTGCCCCTTAACTCTCACAAAGGATTATCGTTAGTTCCCGGCAAAGCAGAACGGGATTTCAAATGGGTGTATTTATTTACCAACCTTCACACGAAAGCCATAGAGTTCGAACTTGAACTGAAGTCAAAGACTTTTACAACACAGATTTTGTGGGAATGGGAGATTATATTCGCAAATCTATAATAATATACCGTCTGCCCAACGTGGCGATTATGGGTATACTCGTATTTTCCAAATGTTTGCCCTAAGTGGCGAACAAATGGAGACCCCTATGTCCAGCATTGGATTGTAATAAATGCTGATGATGATGATTACCTACTACTAGTATTAGTAATTAGACTTATTCTACTGAGTGCTCATTTATAAACTTAATATACCTACCTATATTAATTCATCTCATTTCATCTCCCATCGCAGTCCACTATTGGACATAGGCTCCTCTAGTTGTTCGGTGCTCTGAGCAAACACCTAGAGGCTTTACCTATAATCACCACACAGGGCTGGAGGGTTGGCGAGGGCGTAGCCCCTCACTCCGGTGACTCTGCTGCCCCTCATAGGTGGTTATACCGCCACCAGTCGGTTGCCAGAGCCTCGTTTGTTATTCGGCACAGGATGCAACCAGGGCAGGTGAAGGTGGCTTGGAGCGGAAAGATGATGACGCTTACATCCCCTTTACCTTCCGATAATTATTGTTCCTTGCAGCTGATTACTTATCCTTCTTATTTAATCACGATACCAGTATCGGAATAAGTTTCCTTTCAAACTGGGTTTAGTGCAACCAACAGACGCAGTAAAAAGTATCTAAAATGTATCGCAAACGGGAAAGTTTTGCAAGGCGAGGTTTTTACTCGGCAATGTAAGGAAAGCTTCTTAATAGCCTTCCACGGTTCATTTTCGAGTAAAAAGCGAGTTTATTATACAACTAGCTGTGCCAGCGGCGTCGCACGCGTGGATATCGGGTTTCAAAACTAACGGACTTCCATAAAATGATGCCCAAATCTTAAGTTAGACCTTTAGCAATACATTGGTGAAAACCACATTCAATTCCATGCAGTACTTTTTGCGTGATGCTCAATCAAACATTCAGATAAAAAATTCTCCCGTTTTCCCAACACTTCCCTTCACTGCTCTGCTCCTATTGATTGTAGCGTGATGAAACGTATCATATAACCTGCACAGGAGTATGATGAATAATTGTACCAAGTTTCGTTAAAACCCGTTGAGTAGGTAATTTTTGTTTCTATAACGAACATACAGACAGACAGAAAGACAGACGGACAGACAGACAGTCAGATAAAAATTTTACTGATTGCATTTTTGGCATCAGTATCGATCACTAATCACCCCCTGATACTTTTTTTGTAAATATATTTTTAAAGCTGAAACGCCTGTGCAAAACTATCTACCTATACCTACTTCACTTAAAAATAAATACTTATAACTACTTTAATTAATAAAAGTACCTACGCTTAATAATTTTTAATTTGAACGAATATTTTACAATATAACAACAAAAGAAATTCAAATAAACTATTTAAACACTAAAAGTCGCGCTGATAAGCACGGTTTCTCAATATTAATTATTGTCTGTCAATAAGGTCGATCGCTCTGAACGCATCAACAGCCAAATATTGAATGAAGCTAGCTCTCGGACCTCCCGCCTTTTTATACCCTACCGCCGCCGCGACCCGTGTCGAGCGCGGCAACCGTTACACAAAAATAATCCTTATAGCATGATTCAGTATTCACGTGCGACGGCGCGATGGCTTATTTCATGTATAAGTTTGGTGTTTCTATACCGATTTTTATGATTCTTTTTTTATTGAATAGGTAATAATGATAACTTTTTTAAATTAGGGATGAATGAGAGTATTATAAACGTAAGAGTAAACAAATATAATCAGAATGCTCCGAACTGCTAAGCTATCAGGAGTTACACGTGTTATTGTGAGTCAACCATAAAAGATAGACATATGCTGTTGCGGGATATTTTTTAGTCAATTTTATGTAAAATATTTCTGTCATACATAATTTCTATGTAACTTTAACCATTAAGGCTGCACACGCGACGGAAGCTTAAAAAACCGGCCAAGTGCGAGTCGGACTCTCGCACGTAGGGTTCCGTGCCACTATACAGCTACACTATATTGAAGTTAATTAAATTAAAAAATTAGGTAATTTGATTTATGACGTTTAAAAAAAAACTACTGTCTAGATTTCATTCAAACCAAATTTCGTTAGTAGTTTTTATAGTCATACACATCATATATTTTTTTCAGTTTTATCATGCTCATATTTTAGAAGTTACGGGGGGGGGGGACACACATTTTACCACTTTGGAAGAGTCTCTCGCGCAAACTATTCAGTTTAGAAAAAAGTGATGTTAGTAACCTCAACATCATTTTTAAATACCTATTCATAGATACCCCACACGTATAGCTTCGATGAAAAAAAAATTTTTCAGTTTCAGTTCAATGTATGGGGAACCCCAAAAATTTTGGATTTTTTTTCTGATTTTATTTTAAAATCTTAATGCGGTTCACAGAATACATCTACGTACCAAATTTCAATAATGCAGCTCTTATAGTTTCGGAATAAACTGGCTGTGACATACGGACGGACAGACAGACAGACAGACAGACAGACAGACAGACAGACAGACAGACAGACAGACATGACGAATCTATAAGGGTCCCGTTTTTGCCATTTTGGCTACGGAACCCTAAAAATGGAGTAACTTCTCCCGTTTTCCCAACATTTCCCTTCACTACTCTGCTCCTATTGATCGTAGCGTAATAAAAAGTATACTATAACCTGCCCAGAAGTATGAAGAATAATTGTACCAAGTTTCGTTAAAATCCGTCGAGTAGTTTTTGTTTCTATAAGGAACATACAGACAGACAGACAGACAGACAGACAGACAGACAGACAGACAGACAAAAATTTTACTGATTGCATTTTTGGCATCAGTATCGATCACTAATCACCCCCTGATAGTTATTTTGAAAATATATTTCATGTACAGAATTGACCTCTCTACAGATTTATTATAAGTATAGATTAAAATAAAACCTATTAATTCTTCGTCTTATAAGAGAAAGTTGGGGAGAGAGACCGCCATTCGAATGAATTAACTGCAGGGTTTACAAAAGGAGACGAGATTCGTCGGTAAAAATGTTAGTTCTTATACGCATGCTTTGTTATTAAATAGTGCACGGTTGTAAAACGTCGGTTCAATATGTGCGCACGTCAGTACATATTCACATTCTAAATGTATTTTCTAGTGTTCGTTGCAAGAAAGTGAGCAATCTAATTGAAGTAGAGACTTAAGAGGTAGGGCATAGCGAATTTTCATTCGAATTGAGCCGCCCGTTCGGGAAAGACTCCCCACGGAAACCTCCATCTTATAGAATACTGCTTCTGCAGCCAAATAACCTCCGGGTCGTGTTTCTGCCTGTGAGTAGGGTTTCCGGAGCTCGTTGGGGGTTAGGGTTGGGCCGGCATGGCGGTGGTATCTGACAGGTAACTGACCAGTTAATTGCCCGTTGTCACAGCGACTTGTGCTTCTATTCCATTATGTTGAGCTACTATAACAAAAACTTATTAATATATATAAATAGGCCGATGATGGGCAGCAGCGTCACCGGAGCGATTATGGGTAATATCTCCAGGTGTTTGTCGAAAGTAGCGAACAACTAAAGAGGCCTATACCCAGCCATGGACTGCGATAGGCCGATGATGATGATGATGAAGAAGTTTTACGTTGTCGTAAATTCGAAAAGACGACGCACAGTCATTGCTTCGAACTTTCGAATGTTGTATGTTTCTAAAATTGCCTCGATATGATTATGTAATACGAGTATAAGACGTAATCGCCGTTTTACCTTCCTACTTAGATATATTTTAGTGTACTCAACCAACCTAGAGTGCTTTCAAAAGCAAAACTTCAAAGTCCACCTGTGTGCAACAACGTATGCAAATTACAATCCGAACCTCACGCTCGGGTTCGCGTTCATTTCAAAAGAGTCAAAGCATTTGTACTGTTATACACCGTGAAATGTGGTCATACACAGGTCTTTCCAAAGGTCATGTTTATTTGGATTTCCAAGAATAGAACCGTATTTGCGTCGCATTTGAATCTGTCCATTCATTTGTGATGATGTATTCAAATTAGTTGAGTGGGTATACGTTTTCTCATCGATTGGAGTGCGCAGAAGGATTACATAACAAACTTATTATATATAGAGGGTGGGTGACACCTACGTATTGTTTGCCTTTGCTTTGTTAACGTTATATGGTATCGTTTACGATATCTAATATCAACTGTAGGTGGTTACATAAGCGTAAGCTACTTATAGCTTAGAATAATTCCTGCAAAGTAATTGTTTTTTGAAGTAGATGGGTGTTAGATTAGATAGAGGGATAGATAGATATTGGTCACATTGCACGCAATAGCTAGAGCTTATTATTTTTGTTATGGTGTTACTTTGTGTAAATGTGTGCCAAATAACGCTTTTTTATTGTTATTCTTTACTAGCTGTGCCAGCGGCGTTGCACGCGTGGATATCGGATCTCAAATATAACTGACTTCCATAAAATGCTTAACCATGCTAAGCCATAACCTGCCCAGGAGTATGAAGAATAATTGTACCAAGTTTCGTTAAAATCCGTCGAGTAGTTAGTCGAGAGGCACTTGAAGAAGAATAAAAAGGATCTCTGGGGAAAATAAGCCTAAATCCTGATTGATGATGATGATAAATATTTGATACTAGCTGTGCTCGCGACTTCGTCCGCGTGGAATAGTTATTTTTTCTCCGTTTTTTTTTTTACATTTTCAATTATTTCTTCGCTCCTAATATTTGCAGCGTGATGTTATATAGCCTAAAACCTTCCTCGATAAAGGAATTGAAATTGAAAATTGAATAGATTTCAACACAAAAAGATTTTTTCATTTCGGACCAGTGGTTCCTGAGATTAGCGCGTTGAAACAAACAAACAAACTCTTCAGCTTTATAATATTAGTTAAGATACGGCGCCCTACCACTACAATATCTACTCAAAATACAAGTCAGGTTAGTTATTTCGTTTTAAATATAGTAGAGTTAACGTTTAATTTATCCGACCGAGGATTATCTTTGTTTCTTTAATATGAAAATATTAAAAGGGCAATGTTCTGATAATATTAGGAGTAGTACAGTTAAGTAAAAGGGGCGTGGTGAAAAGATTAATAATTTTCATTTTAATTTAATTTTAATGGATGCGTTCAGGTCATTGTCAGAAGATAGTGGTAAATTTAGGTACATAAGTAATGTTATTTGAAATATAGAAGAAGTACCTAAGTAACCACGTAAGTATGGTAAGGGAGATCGAAAGACACCTGTGACTTGATTATAATGTGCGAATTTGTATTAAAAATGGTTTTATTCTATTTTCTTAGCTCTTTTATCTTTATGACATTCAAATTCCGCTGGCCGTGTGTTTCTACGAGTAATAGACTATGATAATGGCTTACATCAGACGAAAGGCAGTCAAGCGAAAAACCATTTCGAATAAAAAAGTTAAAAAATTCTCTAAATTCAAAAATCATCACCTAAAGCAATTCATTCGGTTCGCAACATTCTTTACGACTTAGAGATAATTTATTTAATACAACTAGCCTGAAAGTTATAAATATAGGCAGGCTTTATATTTGACATCTCTAAAGATACTTTGTAGCTCACCGTACATCAAAAACCTCCGATAAACTCCGCCCCCAATCCATCACCAATAATGTAGGACAGGACTCGACGAGACATTTTCGAAGAACTCGAGTCTTTTAAATGTAAAATACATATCACACCTAAAACACAGAATTGACTTAAATGAAATCTGATACAGAGAGAGGCCAGCTAAAAGGAAAAGGACAAAAGGATAAATTTTATTTATAGCAGAGTAGCCAGAGTTTTAAATTGCAGATTTAGAAGGAAAAATTGTATTTAGATATTTATGTAAATAAAAAAAGGCAGTAGGTATGTAAACTTTATCTTACCTAATAACAAGCGAAATACCACTCCAATTAATTACAAAATCTCAACAATTTGAAATTTGACTCAAGCAGACAAGACACAAAACACACAAATGTTAGATTATTTTCCAAGTCATGTCTTTATCTTTTTAAAAATCATTTACTTTAACATTCAATCATATTCACGCTTGGATTTCCGAACGTACGGGACGATTGTGATTGGTTATCCAAACGCGAACACGGACTGTCAACGGGTTCAAATACTTAAGCTGTGACTTGTATCTTGTAAGTTGTGAAAATAAGTTGAAGAGCGAATAAAAAGGTGTTGTAATCGAAGAAAAGGGCGTTTAATTTAATAGTTCAGAAGTGGTAAGAACCTTCACTGGTACGTATCAAGTTTATTCATTTAAATAACTGTGTTGACGCGTGATTGAAATTCTGTGCTTTGAAATTTTAATTTGGCGAACGAGTAAGTACATTTGTTAATTGGACGAATCTTTCTACTCTATAAGAGTTTAGTTAATAAATACTTGTGTTCATGGTGATGAATGTTCCATTAGTTTCTTGCATCAACTACTTATGACGACAAAACAAGCATTGCCAATTTCGGGTACGCCATTTGCAAGGTACCTACATACCGGTATCCTAACAAGAGCACGAATAAAATAATATATTCGGTAATTGTACGAATCTTTATATTCTTTACGTGTTTAGTTCATAAATAATTGTGTTCATGGTGATGAATGATTCATTAGTTTCTTGCATCAAATACTTATGACAACAAAACAAGCATTGCCAATTTTGGGTAGGTACTCCATTTGCAAGATACCTACATACTGGTATCTTTATCAAGAGAAGTTTAATAGGTACCTACCTACCTACCTATATTATCCATAATCCAAGTTATTACATCTAATACATTTATACAATTAATTAATTGTGTACTGACTTTAATCTAATTGTGCTTAACAATAGTGTTAAGCACTGTAATAGTACAGTCTTGATTTTATTAATGCTGTGATTAATATTTGTATTTTGTTTGTGTCTCTTACTTCCTTTTATTGAGTGTTTTGTAATAGCTGTTAATTTATTGTTTAGTTTTGTTTTATCAAGAACAAAATTCAGTTATGGTACAATGATTTATCAAAGCTAGCGGCTCAAATTTGCCCAGAGTTGATGTGGTGATGTTGGGAGAGTTCCTCGCATCCAACAGGGACTTCTGTTCGGCAGAATTTGGAAATGTCAAGACTGCAATATCCTCCAGACCATCATATATGGGTATGATGCTGTTAGTTGTGTGCAGTTGAAACGTGATGGAAATCTGTGCATGGTCAGGTGCAGGATATGGGATCCCCAGATGAAATCTGTGATGCCTAACGTTGCAGGCCGTGTCCCGACGGTGGCAAACGGTACAAACTGTGATGCCTAACGTTGCAGGCCGTGTCCCGACGGTGGCAAACGGTACAAACTGTGATGCCTAACGTTGCAGGCCGTGTCCCGACGGTGGCAAACGGTACAAACTCTACCACATAATGTTGCAGGCTGTGTCCCGAAGATGGCAAATGGTGCCAACCAAATGACATAATATCTCAGGCTGTGACCCAATGGTGGAAAATGGTACTAATACTAATATAATAACATGATATTACAGGTTATGGCTCACGATGCAACGTTGACTGTGGGATATTACAGGGAGCACTCCGGATGGGGCAGATGGTACCAACTGGACCCCATGATCGTGCAGAACACGTCCAGATGATTGCACACACCATTGGCAAATGAAGAAACATTGAGCTTTTTGCTGACCCTTTTGTAATGCTATATTGTGTCTTATTTTAATGCCATATTAATCTACTGATAGACAAAGAGCTTTTCAGAATTTTAAGATCTTTGGAAATAAGAAACTAATTACTAATGCCCCAATTTGAATGCCAATGTAAAAGATAGCTATAGTATAATATCTTATTTCAATACTATATTTGAACTATGTATGTACCAAAGAGCTGTTTTGAATTTATGACCCTTAGAAATTAAGAAAATAAATACGGATGCCTTACATAATTTATGTGTCAATGTATAAGATAGCTGTAGTTTAAAGAAATGATAGATAATTCTTTATTGCTCGCCAAACAATACCTAAAAAAAAACTGTTAAAACTTCGTCTAACATGCTTGAATAGAAAATCATAATGTGAATATATAATAGTTATAGAATAAGTGTATTAGAATATTAATAAAAAGATCTCAATATTGTCATTAAAACATTTATAGGAAAATGTCAATATTGTTATTAGAACACTGTTTATGTTGTTATTTTATCATTGAAAGGAAGATGTCATTGTTATAAGAACACTGTCTATGTTGTTATTTTATCATTGAAAGGAAGATGTCATTGTTATTAGAACACTGTCTATGTTGTTATTTTATCATTGAAAGGAAGATGTCATTGTTATTAGAACACTGTCTATGTTGTTATTTTATCATTGAAAGGAAGATGTCATTGTTATTAGAACACTGTCTATGTTGTTATTTTATCATTGAAAGGAAGATGTCATTGTTATTAGAACACTGTCTATGTTGTTATTTTATCATTGAAAGGAAGATGTCATTGTTATTAGAACACTGTCTATGTCGTTATTTTATCATTGAAAGGAAGATGTCATTGTTATAAGAACACTGTCTATGTTGTTATTTTATCATTGAAAGGAAGATGTCATTGTTATTAGAACACTGTCTATGTTGTTATTTTATCATTGAAAGGAAGATGTCAATATTGTTATTAGAACACTGTCTATGTTGTTATTTCATTATTGGAAGGAAGATGTCATTGTTATTAGAACACTGTCTATGTTGTTATTTTATCATTGAAAGGAAGATGTCATTGTTATAAGAACACTGTCTATGTTGTTATTTTATCATTGAAAGGAAGATGTCATTGTTATTAGAACACTGTCTATGTTGTTATTTTATCATTGAAAGGAAGATGTCAATATTGTTATTAGAACACTGTCTATGTTGTTATTTCATCATTGAAAGGAAGATGTCATTGTTATTAAAACACTGACTATGTTGTTATTTTATCATTGAAAGGAAGATGTCAATATTGTTATTAGAACACTGTCTATGTTGTTATTCTATCATTGAAAGGAAGATGTCAATATTGTTATTAGAACACTGTCTATGTTGTCATTTTATCATTGATAAGAAGATGTCAATATTGTTATTAGAACACTGTCTATGTTGTCATTTTATCATTGATAAGAAGATGTCAATATTGTTATTAGAATACTGTCTATGTTGTTATTTTATCATTGATAGGAAGATGCCAATATTGTTATTAAAACAGAAAAGATGTCTATGTGGTTATTAGAAAATTAATAGAAAAATGTCAATGTCTTTATTAGAACATAATGGGCAAAAATGTCACTATTGTTGGTGGAATATTAGTAGAAAGATATCAATCTTGTTGTATTGTTATGTAAAAGCCAGTTTATTGTGCTCATTATGATTTAGTGAAGTGATTATAACTGTAAGCATATTTCTAGGTAGGTATGCGGAGATACCTAAGCTAGAATGGCCGAACTTTGAATTGGAATGGGGACATTCCTCAAATAGGATGGCCGACTGTTAGATTATTTTCCAAGTCATGTCTTTATCTTTTTAAAAATCATTTACTTTAACATTCAATCATATTCACGCTTGGATTTCCGAACGTACGGGACGATTGTGATTGGTTATCCAAACGCGAACACGGACTGTCAACGGGTTCAAATACTTAAGCTGTGACTTGTATCTTGTAAGTTGTGAAAATAAGTTGAAGAGCGAATAAAAAGGTGTTGTAATCGAAGAAAAGGGCGTTTAATTTAATACAAACAACATAAAACATGTGTAAAATCCGCTAAGAACGGGTTTTCTGCAACTCCACGTAAAAGGCCGGCAGCGACCCTTAACTCGGTTAGAGCTGCGGGTGTCCATGGGCGGTGTCGACTGCTTACCATCAGGCATCACACTTGATCGTCTGCCGCCTCTCGCATAAAAAAAAATAAAGAAAAGGGGCAAAAACTGGGCTTTTAGAATATTTAGTATCACAATGCATCTGCGTGAAAACTGCGTGGGTTGCTAGTATATTATAACCTTAAGACTTAAAACATTTGTTGGGAATGATTTGTGTACCTATTTTTGTTGTGAATTTATTTACGAGAACGACGACCGGAACAAATACCTATATTTGTTCCGGTCACGAGTCGCCAAGCGCCAGCCGACTCGAGTCCTTTTACACAGATCACTAACCTCACGTGAAACTATTAGTTTCAATAACGTTAACGTATAAAGTCGTGCACCTGCGATGGAACGGGGAATTTGCCATCGCAAATACTGGCTCCAATAATCGACTTTATTGATCATGTTACGGGCTACTGCAATACGGCAATATTCGTTTTGTGAATAAAATATTGACTGACGTTTAGTATGACGTAATGTAAAGGAGCGACCTATCATCTTTTCGCTCCAAGCTAAACCGTGGTGCATCCTGCTGAATAATAAACGAGGCTCTGGCAACCGACTGATGGCAGTATGACCATCACGATCGAAGGTGTAGCTAAATAGGTTGAATAGGTAGAATGAAAGAATATTTATTCCTAAAAAAACCATACAGTCACTTACAATGAGTAACTTAAAACTGCGGGTACGTACATAATGCGTCGAGAAGGTATCAAAATTATTATTCGGGAACAATCCACCAGGTCGGTATACGGTATGAATACCATAGGTATCCAGACGCGGCCTTAGTGCTTGACTGCAATTCGCCTTATGGTAAGCGATAACGTAGTCTACGTTGGAAATATTCTCCCAACAAAAACAGTTCACTCTCGCCTTGAACATCAGAAGATTATATCTGTCAAGAAACAAGGAGTCTGGCAAAGAGTTTCATAGTGTAGCCGTTCGCACTACGAAGATGTTCGCGTGGACCATGGAGTAGAAGGGTTCTCTGGACGAGATCAACGCTCAGTGAACGGTGATTGGCTATTAATTGATTGTCCTAATACTTTGCAGTTAGACAAAAACTTAGTCAACAGAGACAATGTTTGAATGTGAGAGCTATCACTCTTATTCAGCTCCATTCGAAAATCGCCGAACGATTTTAGTCATTAAGAAAAAGATCAATTAAAATTGAAATAACGAACAAAGGATTCGATATCCCTTAAATTCTCTGGAAATTTCAATTTTATTTTTGCGAAATATTCTTTGTTCTTTTTTCGTAAAAGCGTTAGAAATCCTAAAAAAATCACTTTAACGTTGAAACGTGTCCAATGGAAAAGGGATTAGTTTTTTATATACCTAATAGGTATAGATAACTATGTCCTAACAAGATTTTTTTCCAAATTGAGACTCAAATTGAGACTCATTATCCAAGTTTTTTTAAAAATTGGCACAGCAATTTTTGAATTAATTCATTTGTATTTATGTTTTTGTGTGGTACATAATATGTTACACAAATACAAATCTTTTCTCTTAATAAGTGTAGATGTAGATTAGTATAAATGAAAAACACTTTACAAGATCATTTCCAAAACGGAAACCCATCGACAGTACTTACTGATCAATAACCAAAGCTGCTTCAAATTGCAAGCTTACCTACACACGCACGTATCATTGAACGCAAAACCTATGATCCGCCGCTACGCCACGATAAGTCCGTCAGGAGGCGGCCTCAATTGCGTCATCGTGACATGTCAGCGGGCCTCGCCAATCCGCTTTTGTGGTCTAATGACGTTGCGTGAGCTGACGACAGATTCCGACGTCAGATTGTGGCTTGCCTCCGATGCGCCAATCAAAAACTAATTTCGTTGCAAGTACGTTTGCCACTTCTGTTTTAGAAGTAGAAGGGTTCGGTTCGGTTAAGATACCCTTTAGGATACCGTACAAGAAATGAAACCTTACTGAGTCATATTGTACGGGACGGTACTTGGCGCTGGTGTGGAAGAAGAAAAACACCGATGTAATTTTCTATGGCAATATTGTAGAGCGAGACGCAGGCTTCTTTTTTCTATTAATTTCTTCTATTAGGCCGGGAACTGTTGCTAGTTGAAGAGCTGCTAACTTGCTGTGCGCCGAAGTGAACATGTCGTACGGCGCGCGCCCCTTGAAATTGAATGGGCGCGGCGTTACCTTAAAGAGAGCCGGTGTCTCGCGCTATTTTTGTATCAATTTTATTGTCAATTTTCATTATGCTAATTACACTTTTATACCTATATTATCTAAATCTATGTACCTATACTATGACTATGGGTTGTAATTAAAGAAGAATAATTCTATGTTTTATTAAATGTAAACCTTATAACTATATATTGACACACAAAAAAGATATTAGTAATTAATTGACTATTTTATACAAAAGTGGACCATTTTTCCTAACTATTTTAACTATTCTAATGAAATTACTATACATATTTACAAAAACTATACTATTTATAAAAGCCTATGGTCGTCCCGAACACATATCTTAACTAATATTATAAAGCTGAAGAGTTTGTTTGTTTGTTTGAACGCGCTAATCTCAGGAAGTACCGGTCCGAATTGAAAAATTCTTTTTGTGTTGAATAGACCATTTATCGAGGAAGGCTTTAGGCTATATAACATCACGCTGCAACCATTAGGAGCGAAGAAATAATGGAAAATGTAAAAAAAAACGGGGGAAAAATAACTATTCCACGCGGACGAAGTCGCGAGCACAGCTAGTATCTAATAAAATGAGCTCGTCATGAGAATTCAAACAAATCTTTGTTTATACGAATCATTTCACGGGAGACGATGAAAATTTACCGTTAAGTTACGTTCGTACCGCGGCAGAGAAACGATCCATTTATGACTATTTATTTCCAGCGGTTGTTTCTTTTAATTATCTTATATCTAATATATTAAATAAACATCTCAATGAAGATCATTCTATAGCGGGGTCCTATACTATATGTTCTATTTTAAGTTTTGATACCTACCAGCCACTGTCTTCCTTAACTGCTACATGTTTCTAAAATCGTGGTTTCAGGACAGTTGTTTGTTCAACAGCTGCTCGGATGTGCCGGCTTGCTGAGTTGAAAGCTAATCTAATTTTGATTTCAATATGATAGTTTATCCTACCCGGGACAAATATGAAATTATAATTAACATTTGTATATTTCGTACTTACTTACTACTTGTATGTTGCGACATTAATAGATAAAATATTAGGCTTTCGCTTTACATAGTATGAACGAACATGCAATGAAGAGCAAAAAAATTAAAACCACAAGAGAGATAAAGGTCTAACATTGAGAGAGACCTCAAGAAAGCCTAATGGCCCAAGCCTACCTAAGTAGGTAGGCCGGTATCCAGAGACAGGGTTCAGTATGTACAACTAAATCGAACTAATCGTCACTTATAGTACAACTTCACTGCTTGCTTAGTCTTACTCTTGAGTTTGTTGACTAGGCTGAGCGCCCGACGCGACTTGTAATATCCGCTCGACGAACTCATTTCGTCGATGCCATGCCAAAGTAAGCGTTTGATGGATTTTCCTGTCATCTTATGGAGGATATTCATTTATGGGGCGGTGGAAGGGAAATTGTAATTCATGCTGGGTGATAAATTGATAAACTGTTAACTTTGATGATATCGGTTCAGATGGCGTGTTTATTTGATTTTATCGTGTAATGGATGATTTAACATTTACGATGTTGCAATCCTTACTAATATTGTAAGTGCAAAAGTAACTCTGTCACTACTGAAGCAATTTAAATCGAATTTGGTACACAGACAGTCTAGAACTTATGAAAGGGCATTGGCTACTTTTTAGTTAGTCATAATATAATCTATTAGTTACTTAAAGTACGTTGCAGTTCTGATACCCATAACACAAATGCATAAGCTACTCATTTTGGGATCGGAGCAATGTACCTATGTGATGTTGTCTGATATTTATTTACTACTAGCTGTGCCCGCGACATCGGCCGCGTGGAATAGAGTTTTATTTTTTATAACCTCTTTATGGTAGAATTTATCAAAATCCTTTCTAAGCAGATGCCAACGTCATATCATCTACCTGCATGCCAAATGTCAGCCCGATCCGTCCATTTGTTTAGGCTGTGCATTGTTAGAACACTATGTCAGTCAGTCGGTCACCTTTGTATATTTTTAGATTATATAATAACTACAGCTTACTACAGCAGCTAAAAGCCCTTCTAAGTTATGTGCAGTCAACAGCGGGCACTCGGGCATGGCTGCATTAGCCAGCGGCCAGGAGCTAATCGCGGGAAGTGACGCAATATCCGCTACGTCCACGCGCCATTTTGACGACCGGCTGCCAAAATGGCCGTTTGACTGTATAATATAAGGTAGATTCGGGCGTTATTGATGCTAATTCTTTTAAAACTTCGACTAATATTATATAGAAGAAGATTATAATTGAATCTTCTTGTTTTATGATGATTTTCTCACCAGAAAGGAAAAAAATATATCATCCAAATTATTATAACAATTTGTCGCTGATTATGAAACAATATAAAATTACGTTTAAATATCACTGTCACTAAGTGAAAATGCATATCTAATGTGGAATAAAAATAATAGGAAAAATATTTTACACAGCCTCCGTTCTCAAACACGCTTGATTTTCAAGTAGCCATGAATTCAGTTCATTCAATGCAATTGAGACCGGATTAAAATATCCTCGCGCCCGAAAACAGCGAAATTTAGGTCACTTCACATTCAACTTCATATTTATACAGAGCACCGAATGAGGGCATATAACGTAACGAAAGGCACCTGACTATAAATAAACGAATATTATTTTCATCTCCTGAATTTATGTACGCTATTGAGACATCTAAGTGAACCGGCAGAGAACCAAAGTCACCGACATGGCTCACCGGATTAGTAAGCTGAAGTGGCAGTGGGCTGGCCACATTAGCCTCAGAACCGTTAAACGTTGGGCTAAACGAGTTCTAGAGTGGAAACCGCGTCTCAGCAAACGTAGTGTAGGACGCCCTCAGGCCAGGTGGAGTGACGATTTGCGCATGATGGCTGGCGAGTGCTAGTTGCGAGAAGCCTAGGATCGATCAAAGTGGCGAACGTTCGGAGAGACCTTTATCCAGCAGTGGACTGTAGAGGCTGCTGATGAAGATTTGGACATTTAGCAGTATTATAATGCTTATAGTAGCGTCGTGCATCGCAAAGTGCCGGGAGTACACTACGCTATGGGCAGTTGAGTCCCTCCGGGCCTCCCGACTCCCCTCGGACAGAGCACTCGTAGCAGACCATTGTTGTCGGGGTAAGGGGTATTCTCCGCTAACAGTGAGCTCCACATTACACAGATGTCCTGTGTCTAGAATCCTGGTATGCACCAGGGTCCTATATAAGCGCGTTAAAGCATTCCCAGCGAGAAAAAAAAGAACTTGTTTAAATTTAGGGTAGACTTGTTGGAACATTATATGAGCTTTCGATGAATCAAGTTCAAAAATTTGCTGTGAGACACTAACAAGCAGACTGATATTGCTGTACTTTATTTATCTTTCCTTCAGAATAAACTATATTAAAGCTGGTTTTCAATATCCTCGTCGAGTAACTACGCTCTTTGCCAGGACTGAAGTTGATATTTTATTTTGCTTCAAACAACTTTTGCGACCATATCGACAGTGAGATAACTTACTTCAAACTTTCACTTATTGAGATTTTTCTAGTATTCCATTTCACGTTTCATATAAACTTGTTCAAGAAAGTTGTGTGGAGTGGTAATATTTTATTCTAAGTTCGATTCAATACTTCAATAGGTATTTCATTATTTTAAAGGGTCTTGTAATAGGTACCTAACTACCTACTGTCTGGTTCTAGATATTGTAGACTCGTTGGTCTAGTCACTAGACTCTAGGGGTCATCATCATCATATGATGATGGCTCTAGTGGTAACAAAAGTCTTCTACAGACCGAGAGGTTCCGGGTTCCGGAGTTAGTCAGTAGCCGAGGCTGCTACCGAGGAATTCCTCAGTTTCATGGGAGAAGCCGATGTCCAGCAGTGGACTGATAGGTTGATGATGATGATGGTCAGAATTTTTCATTTGGGTCATGTAACAAAAAGAAATCCACCCGCTACCACCACATAGGAAGCCCACTGTAACGTAATTGGTATATTTTGACATGGCACTGACATTTACTTAGCAACTGACCTATCACATGATAGCTGGACTGCAGGGCTACATAGCGCCATCTATCGGATATTTCATTTTGAAACACCCTCATAAGGAAAGCTCGTCGAAGCCATTGGTTCTGCCTCATCTCTCTCCAGTCATGTCAAACTATCGTCTTATGGCATTATACGAGTGAAAAAACTGGAATTGCACCTGTGCTTGCGCACACAACTGAGCACTTCATACCTACTTGGCTAGTCTCTTTGGAGCATGCTACTTTGGCCGAAATTTGGTCAAGAGAATATATTATATAGGTAGAATATAATGTATATGTCACCGGAAAATAGCAAGAATCGTAAGTTGATCAATTTCCTAGGTAGTTGATTAACTTCCGGAAAATAATAAATGGCAGTTACAATGTATTATTTAACGCAATGGATTTGACCCAGTGATATAGAAAAAATTGCAAGTAAATAAAATTGTCGGTGACTTTTCCTACAAACTGTACATTCAGTTAGGTAACTATAAAAAAAATGTATGTATAGATCTAAAACGAAGAGAGGTAGGGCATGGCGAATCTTCGCTCGAATTGAGCTGCCCGTCCGGGGAAGGACCTCCACCCTATAGAATACCGCAGCCAAATGACCTCCGCGTCATGTTCCTGTCGATGAGTAGGGTTTCCGAAGCTCGTGGGGGGTTGGGGTTGGGCCGACACGGCGGTGGCAACTGACAGGTAACTAAACAGTTACTTGCCCGTTGTCACAGCAACTTGGGCTTCTCTCTCGCTTTCCATCAGGCGTAGGGAAGCCATTATGTCGAGCCACTATAAAAAAACAAAAAAAAAAAAACATGTATGTCTCATTCGTTTCCCAGATTAAGAATTAAGTTGTTGATTCCTTCTACACTTCAGTCAGCTGAGCCGTTAAGTATTGAGACACGTTCCAACAAAGTTTCTGTAAACATTAACTCTGCGAAGTTGTTAGGCCTTCCCTAAGAGATTAGTTGGCTTAACATACCTAAACATTCTTCGTAACACGTCCGGGGCATCACATGGAGGAGCACAGTAAGCGCGAACAGTCGCAAAACTTTTACATTAAGCATGGATAAGTAAATTAACCATCCGTGAAAGTAACATTTAAGCAGGGGAAATAGCTTTTTGGGAAGAAAATACGTCTGGTTTTTTGTTGTTTCATGGATATCCACAGAGGTATTATACCTAGATAGCAAATATAAAGAGGAGCTCTCCTAAGAAACTGTGCTCTGTGATTTCCAAGTATCTCTATCCATGCCATTGTGTATTTTTTTTTGGGAAAAACAGCTAGTTTTGTTTATTCCGTGGTTTATTCCATATATTTATTCTTAATAAAATCTTGTAAATAAACACATACGATAGTGAGTGTGATACACAGTGTGATAATAGTCTAGACGATAGTGGCGCGCACAAAGAGGTTCAGTTCCTCGTTCCTGTCCCCTGTTATTAAGTCATGGAATGCCCTTCCACCTCACGTGTTTCCTTCCTCTTACAATCCCGGGTTCTTTAGGCGGGGCGTGAAACGGTCTCATCTCAGTGGGCCTTCGAGGTGAGGGCGAAAGACGCGATGGGTTTGTTCTATTATGCCTATCGACTTCGGACCTCACGACCGCTTACCATCCTGTGGAGTGAGGTCGTCCTGAATACTCTTCTTATTAAAAACCGGCCAAGTGCGAGTTGGACTCGCGCACGTAGGGTTCCGTACCACTGATTGAATAAAAAAATTAGGTAATTTGATTTATGACGTTTAAAAAAAAACTACTGTCTAGATTTCATTCAAACCAAATTTCGTTAGTAGTTTTTATAGTAATACACAACATATTTTTTTTTCAGTTTTATCATGCCCATATTTTAGAAATTACGGGGGGGGGGGGGGGGACACATTTTACCACTTTGGAAGAGTCTCTCGCGCAAACTATTCAGTTTAGAAAAAAATATTGTTAGAAACCTCAACATAATTTTCAAATACCTATCCATAGATACGCCACACGTATAGGTTTGATGAAAAAAAAAATTTTTGAGTTTCAGTTCTATGTATGGGGAACCCCAAAAATTTTGAATTTTATTTTCACATCTTAATGCGGTTTACAGAATACATCTACGTACCAAAATTCAATAATGTAGCTCTTATAGTTTCGGAATAAACTGGCTGTGATATACGGACAGACAGACAGACAGACATGACGAATCTATAAGGGTCCCGTTTTTGCCATTTTGGCTACGGAACCCTAAAAATACATGTACCTACGTACCTCAAAGTACCATACTATATTTTAACTTTAAAGTGAAAACTTATCACCCCTATAGCTTACTTACTCTCTAACCAGGCCATCTGAGGTCAAAGCAACATGTTTTTCTCCGTCATTCATCACAGTCTCTCGTGGTCGGGGGCGTTTCGTTTTTGTGACCTATGGATCCTATACCTTTCATTTCGGCATAATTATTTTGTCCATAAGATTTATTGCAACCCTTTTTGTGGCGAGAAAGGGGATGAAAGACATTTTCATTACAAATGAACATTATTTAATATATTTTAAGTAATTACATTACATAAAAAAATGAACACAAGAAATTACAGATTTTTCTGTAAATGTTAAATTTTCTTTCTCTATTTTTACTTACGAGTAAAGAAATGGTTTTGATTGATCTAACAACCAGTCGTAAAACCGTCTACCCTACCTCTATAATTATCGGAAACGATTTAATATACTCGTAGTTGCAAGCTATTGGCTTTGCAATTGGCTAGATTCTAAACTCCAAAGACTAAGCGAAGGTCAATTATCCCTAGTCCCCATTTTCTTCAATTTAACAGTTTAATTTATTCTGCAGTCTGCTTGGAATTTCCGAAGACTGCATCTTGTATTTAAATATATTCAAACCGGGGAAGAAAATTAAGATGTATGCACATTTAGAGTTTTTTGTAGTGATTTTATCACAAGCAACGTTTCAAAGATATGGTGGGTATAATGTCTTTAGTATTGCCAATTGCCTCAATAATTCAATAACTATAGCTATCGAACCGCCCTTGCTTCGCTTCAGATATTTAGGATTATTGCGACGTAACTGTAACAGATATACATTATTCTGTCTATTTTTGTATGTCTTGGGTTATTTATTTATTAGTTTGTTTTATAATCAATCATTTTCGCAGCGCACGTGATGTAAGAAAGCTTTTTGGTAATTTTTTCAAACTCCAATATGAGTTTTAGGAGGGATCTCTAACTTTTTTGAAAATTCAATGTAGCCTATATTCACCGGAGATAGTGTAGCATTCTAAGAATTAAAGAAATGGTCAAATCGATCAAGTAGTTTCGGAGCCTATTCAATGCAAACAAACAAAGAAACAATCAAATCGTTCCTCTTTATAATATAGTGTAGATTAGTGTTGAAAAATGCGTGTAGTTTCCTATAGATTGATATTTTTTATTGTACAGTTGATTAAAAAGTAAATAAAGTGATTAATGTACAATTTGATGTTATTAGTAATGGTTTTATCGTGGGTTTTATAGATATATATATAGATGGATAGATTCACATCTATATAAGAAACTACACTATTAAGCATCTACTTGATGACTCTACCAAACGGCTTAAAAATTTTCCTTTGCCATCTGACTGAGCGCAAGTTGCAATTCTAAAAATAGCTGAGGTCGACTTAAAAGCTTTCTCAGACGTCGCAAAAGCCGTGTGTAGGTGATTACAGTCTGAGTCTTCTGCTTAATCTGAGCGGCAAATGAAATATAAAATTTTATATTTCAGTTTCAGAGAATACGCCAGTATTCTTCATCGGGGTTTTAAAATTTCCAGTTTGTTCCTTCGAAATACGTTCCTTGTAAATAAACCACATAAAGTTGAGTAGATAATAAAATGGAACGATGTTAATATTTTTAATAAAGTTTTAAATAATATCACGTTTAATTCCAAGTGGCTTCCGCTACCTACATATCCATTACATAATTAATTTACCAACCAATTTTTTTATTAAACCGAGAGAATTGCCATGAGGGTGTGTTCATCATCATCATTAGCCTATCGCAGTCCACTGCTCGACATAGGCCTTTCCAGTTCAGATTCTGTCCGCTCAATATGAAGGTCATTGGGGGAATACTATGTCCAGCAGTGGACATCTTCAGGCTGACCTAGTTGATAAAGCCAAGTAAACTGTTTAAGCAAACATTTTTCATATTTACAATCGCATACGCCGCCACACCCCTACCTTACAGTGTTAAAAATATCCCATTTTCATAATTGAGAATACCTCTGCTAAGCATAAAAAAGTGGCCCATTTGTCAGTCTTATCTAATTCATGCAACGAAATCCAACCTTTGGGCCGACTCTTGAACCGTCTAATGATTGTGGGATCAGGTCGAGTTCATTACTTGAATATTTTAATAATTGTGTAATTTTCAGACCGTGTTTTAGACTTTTAGGCAGTGGGTATGATAGTTTTAATGCTAACTACTTAATAATAAATCCATTTAAAATTGTACCTATGTAGTATAACACTTCGCATACCTTGTATTTCTTATTAGGGTTACTTGTACAAAAATAAACAAGGTTCTTCTATATAGAAGTTACATACCAAATCCTGTGGAAGAGGGATTCTTAACTGTACTTAGGAGTATTTGATGATTTACAAGTGCTTGTATCCTTCAATACAGTTAAATTCAATAAAATTAAAGCCTAATCAAAAAAATTACTGTAACTAAACAGCACTTTTTAAATGAATACCATTATGGAAAATTATTTTGACTACCTACATTCATCGATTAATAATTTTGAAAGCTTGAAATACACCACCGTAAATCATCCAACTTTGATGCGGTTGTATATCATTTTCAAGTGGTTTGACACTACTCAAATATTAAAAGTTTAACCATTTAACTTTAATAATGGCGTCTCATACAAAATCCGTACCTACGAAACATAGTAGGATTAGTTGGTATTATATTTAATGTGGTATATAACACACAAATATTAACTGTTCAAGTACTCTATTCCCTGAATTGCTAAACCAATTATCAAATCAGTAGGTAATATCAGAAAATACAATAGAGAAAATTTTATAAAAAAAAAATTACAAAGGAAAATTGTGAACCCCGAATTCAATCAATACGATTAAAGTATGTCTTAAAATACAAATAGGAATGTTCTTGAGTATGAGATGTAGACGAAACTTTTTTTTTGCGTTAGGGCTCGAGCGTTTCATTAAATTTCTCTCTTGAACAAAGCAATTCACTAGTAGGTAGGCTTATTGGCGAGCACTTTGAGAGGATAAAAGAAAAAGGGCTTCTTGAATAAAGAGTGCAGATTTAATCTCCATTCTACACGATTCTCCTATAAATATTTACGATATGATAACGTCTTCGATATTGGAAATCCTACATTAACATAACAAAAAAATATACATTACATAGTTGAAAACTGGAAATCACTTTATTTGTTTGTCTTACTTTTTATATCTACCGGTACCTTTAAAAAGACGGTGTGGTTTCCGGATATAGAATAGGATCACCCCGTTACTTCTTGAGGGTGTCGTAGAGGACGACTAAGGAAAATCAGAAAACGTGCAGCAGCGTTTACCAGGGTAAAAAAATCCTACTGCTGTTATCAACCCGCCTACCAAGCGTGATGACTAAAGCAAATCCACCCAAATGTCATTGCCTAAATGTCATAATGCCTATGTCCAGCTGTGAACGTATGGTGGCTAATGATGATGATGAAACTGTGCCATCATCATCATCATCATCAGCCTATTGCAGTCCACTGCTGGACATAGGCCTCTCCAGCCGTTCGCCACCCAGGGCAAACTTCTGGAGGATATACCCATAATCGCCACGCCGGGCAGGCGGGTTGGCGATCGCAGGACGTAGCTTCTTGCTCCGGTGACGCTGCTGCCCGTCATCGGCCTATGGTATTTGACTACGCCTTTTATCGTGATGATTTTACCACCACCAGTCGGTTTGCCAGAGCCTCGTTTGTTGTTCGGCAGGATGCACCACGGGCAGGTGAGGATGGCTTGGAGCGAAAAGGTGTTAGGTCGCTCCCTTACATCCCTGAAACTGTGTCAACAAAATCATATTCGACCGAGGCATAAAGGAATGATGTCCCATCGGATATGGTAAAATTGTAAAAAAAAAAACAATATAATATTACCCATATTCCAAACACAAAAAAATCTATGGATTCGTGGCTGAATTCACCCAAGAAGGGCTTGACGGGCTAAAACACTTTCCATGCCATTACCGATAAAAACGCCCACATACTCTACTTTTCAAGAATACTTGATTTCTATTATAGTAAAAAAAATAACAGCGTAGGCAAGTCTGCACAAAATAATTTCACAGTTTATTTAAAATCAATTACTTTGATTAAGCCAAAAGAAGTCTTTGTTGGACATACAATTGTAATCACATCGGCTATTTATTTTATTTAGCTTTGTAACAATAAGTCTTTAGCTGATTTTGAACATTTGGAACATTTATGTTGTCAGAAACATTAGATGATATAGAGATCTTGGCTATTGTTAAATCCCGGCATACACATTACACAATTTGATCAAGCCAATCAATTATTCCAGCAAAGGTCTGGTTTGGGTAGGGTTTGTGGTATAATGTAATGGGTTAAGTTGATACATGTTAAATGCGGACTAAATATTTAGTAGCTATTTGAATGTATGTTATTGGAATAAAGATTTTCTGACTGATATCCCAGGGGCTTTAAAATATTTTTATTTTATTGCTTAATAATATTTTTACATTTATTTCTGCTTAGCACAATGGTTGACTGGTAGAGAATATCGATGCGTCGTTAAATCCGCCCTTTAGTACACTATTTCTATGGCGCAATAAAAATTATTTTTTTTTTTTTTATAATTACGTAAGGTTGGAGTTTTGAAATATCCTGACTGACTACATTATCCTTTAGAAAAAAAAACTTTATCGAGTAACTTCCAAAAGTTGCTTCTATACATTTTCGAAGCTCAACAGGCAATAGCTTTATTGATCTATAAAATATTTTGTACCACATACAACATTCCACACAAACCTTCTAAATACGATTAAACAATATTAAGAGGCAAACCATAATAACACCGCCGTAACGTCACATATGTTACCTTTAATAAATATTTGGGAGATTCATTGCGACTTTATTTTGGCCAATGAGAAGTTTCCCACGTTTTCACGCCCCATAAAACCAGATGGACTGGCTGCTTAATCTCAAGCTTGAATGCACTTCTAGGACCTCAGAGGTACAATGAAATAAATGGCAGAGAGGCATTATTCTTCTCATATTATTTTATGCTCAACAATAAGTATGGACACATACATACAATATGGAAACATATAAACGTACTCGTTCGTTTCCTCATATATTATTACTAGCGACCCGCCCGGCTTCGCACGGGTGCAATACTATATGCATGCATTATACACATAGAGGGAACCGCATCAAAATTCGTTGCGTAGTTTTAAAGACCGAAGCATACATAAGGACAGTCAGACATTAAAACCGACTTTTAAAAAAAATATACAAAAACATAAAGGAAAAATAATTAGTACGCACCTTTTTTGTGAGGGAAATTTATCTATGAATTCTTGCTAGTACCTTGAAAGTACTCGTAAACCCACATACCTAAGGGTTAATCTATTATCTGACTTTTTGCAAACAACTAAATTTGTGGTGTCAATGTCAACCCTCCAGTAGGTAGTAAATTCTCTAAAGCTACCATCTCTAATTTACCGAATGAAATCTGCAATCAATGTCAGAAACTTTCCGTAGCAGTAATGCTCGTAATAAATGTCAATAAATTGGTCGAGACGATACCGGCCAGTGGGCGGGTTGAGTGACGCGGGTCGCTTAAACTTTGGAATAAGCGGAATTGTTCGTCTTCGTGCCAGGAACACATCTGGGACCCTAATCATACATGACTGCCTAAACTAAACGTAGTTTTCTTTGGAAAAATCCAGTCAGGTATATCAGGAAAAGTTTGACACTAACTGACATATTGTATAAAGAGCCACCCACCTCTACTTGACGACTGTTATAATACTGTAGAGCTATAGATATTACCGTGAAAGCGCCATCTACAATTGTTGTGGTAAACTACATCGAGTATAGAGGACTTTGTGTTTCATTATTAAACTAAATTAAATTTATTGTATTGGTAGCAAACGATGAACTTAGTATACGTATAGTATAGTAATGATATAAGCGTTTCCTGGAATATTAAGATTGTTTTCATAGATTTATTGCTTTGTCTCAGTTTTTTTATGTACGGGCGGCCACACCCCAACCTCTCTTCAGGGTAACCTGAATCTATTAATCATTATCTTCGGTCAATCCCAAATTAAAAATAAGTTCCATTGGGCAAAGAGTCCATTATCCTTTAGGATTTTTGAGACAATATACAAATAATCATTATAACCATTAGCTTACTGCGTAGCCGTCTGTCAAGGTCATATGGCAACTTTGTTTGACATAGGTACGTAGACGGTAAAACCTGAATTTAAACTAGCTCGCACTATGTACTAAAGAAGTTAGTATCTGTACATCAAGTCATTATACTTTTTTTATACTGTGTCATCGGTCAGCAAAGCCGATTTTAATTACGCCCTCTAAAGTTCAGTCGAACGCCATTCTATGTATTTGCTCTATTTCAGTAACTTATCTCTTTAACTTAACTAGCATCACTACACTTTTATTCCATATACAAATGAGGCTTTTAAGTTATCAATTTCTCTTTCAAAATGTATACGAATAACGTTCGAATATACGTCTATATTTTACTACCTTCGACTAAGAATATTGAGTTCAAAGTTTTCGGTTGAAAAATATTTGATGCCTAAATTTTTGGCCGTATTTACATTTACTTACAGTAATTTTATTTATTACCTTGCACCATTTTAGGGTCTTTTTCAGTCAGGCTCTTAAACACATTACATCAATATTACGCGGATTATATCCTAGGGGGGTCGAGTTTACGTAAATTGCTTAGATTAGGTACAAGAGTCAAATTGAAAAATATGTTTTAATTGATATTTTTGTTGACTTTTTTTGGCGAGTACATGTAAAATTTTCCCTAAAAAATTCCCTGCAAATTTTCCGGTGCGATAAAAAGTATCGGTCCATTATCAAAGGAAATTCACACTGGCATAAAATACTACAAGTTTCAAAACTACGTTTCATCGCTTTTAGAAGTTGAAAAAAAAATCATTTCCTAAATCCCATTTCCGCAAAGTGCACAGAAAAAAATTCCCACTACACGCGCAACCTGATCTAAAATGCAACACACTTTACTGGCGGTTTAAAAATTCAACTCTCAGCTAGCGTTGAAATAACACAATTTTGCCGCAGATGCCGAATGAAACTGCGATTCGGATAATATATCTTGGTTAGACAAAGACGGATTGGTAGCTGTACTCGTATTTTCGACAGGCGGGCATAACTTCTAAGTTGGATTAGAATAGAAAAGAACATGCTTAGAACTCGACAGGGTCTGGCTAAAACTCTGTCTAGGGGAACACCCCTAGATATACGATCTTCTGATGTTCAAGGCTCAATCTTACGTTGGACACCCGAAGATCGGTTTTTGCTGGGTAAGCGGATTCCGGTTTCATTCGGTGATGTGGTCAAGCGCAAATCTACTCGTATTATAAATAAAAAGATACTTTTTAACCGATTTCAAAAAAGAAGGAGGTTCTCAATTCGTCTCTATGTAGGTATAATATACTTTTTAAAATGAAAATAGGTTGCTGGGTCGGAGAATAAAAGCAGCAGTGAGCATGATGACAAAATGGGTAGATTGATGTGTGGGCGTGTGTACCCTTGTTGTGCTGTGTATCGTTTACATGTTATTATGGCTTGAATGTATCGTTTATTATGTTGTGTTGCCAATACACGTTTTTTCTTTCTTTCTTTACAAAATATTTTTTTTACATCACCATCATCAGCCTATTGCAGTCCACAGCTGAACATAGACCTCTCCAGTTGTTCGCCACTTAGGGCAAACATCTGGAGGATATACCTATAATCGCCAAGCTGGGCAGGCGGTCGGCGATCGCAGGGCGTAGCTTCTCGCTCCGGTGACGCTGCTGCTCGTCATCGGCCTGTGGTATTTAGCTACGCCTTCAATAGCACATCAAATTGAATGCGCCTAGCCTGATGTGAAGCAGACGATGAAGTCCAAGAAGTGTAATCAGTCCACAAATCACAGATACCACATAATATAAATGCTATCTCAGCTGCATAAATGCCGTTTCAAGCTGCAATCCACTGCTTTTTAACCGGAATCCGCAGGAATGCCAAACACAGATCCGTCTGTTTAGTCATGATCGAAAATGTTTTTGGTAATGCTGTATTAATCTTCTGAAATAGACGTAAGGTCAGTAACAAATAGCAATATCTCAAATGCGTAATGTCTTCTTCTATGTTGCTTTTAGAGCAAGACCCTAAAAAAAGCTTTATATGAATAACTCAACCGGAGACGAAATGGTTATTTAGGGCACTCGTCTGCAAAACCTGGATATACTTTATGTAAGCCTCCCGACTGAGTCGCAAATTAAAAAAAAAGAAGGTTTGTTCCACTTTCAAGTTGGCAAGAATCTTGACAATAAGATCTAATGTAATGCGAGTATAAATTGCGGGGGCTCATTAGTTAAGAATCATTGCGTCTTTCCCGGAGATTGTGATTTCAAATCTGTTAAGTACATTTCGTAAAAAATACAATTAACAGACGTATACAAGACGTAGTATGTAGAAAATAGTAATTAAACTAACGTTTTTACTGCACGGCAAGCAAATGCAATTAAAAAGGACATAATATACCTAACAAAGCTACAATTCTAAGAAAAAAGAGCGTAAACAGATCGCCCTCAGCTTACATATTAGGGTGATTTGTATATCGTTCGATTGATAGTAGAACATTTCGATAAATCGCATCTATAAGACAAACACACTGTCTATCTGTGTACAATATCCCTTTACCTTGTCTCCCCTTCAACACAGTCTCGAATATCGCAAATCGAAAAAATGCTATCAGAAGTGCGATCATACTTACTACAATTGTAATAAATATTTATGAGTTTATCGCGTAAGCGATATGATGTGCCATTTTTCGTTAACGATAGAATACATTATTGTAAATAGATTTACATTTTGCCTCGCTATTCATAAGGTGCGAACAGAATCAACATAACTATTATGCTTTATCTATCCATTTTTCTTTCGATTTTTGTCTTGTAAGAGATTCCTATGACCTTAGAATTTATCACAAAATTTTAATGAATGGTGGGCCATATAATGCCATCTAGTCTCAAACTAAGCCGAAGCTTATGCTATGAGTTCAAGACCATAGCTAAATGTAGATATTTTTTTTTGTAAATAAATACATATTTTACAAAGAAAACCCCCAGACCAATATAGACGTGTTCATGCACACAAATATTGGTACTGTTTGGGGTTCGAATCCACGACTATTGTGTCAGAGTCATCAGTTACTTTTTGTTTTTTTATTGGCTTACTTGGATCATGATTATCCGAATCTTATTCATTTATTCTTCAAGTCTAGGTTTTTGAATCAATGTGCCAACGCAATGGTACAACACCTGTAATATACCTAGTACCAATAACAGGGTGGACTCTGAAAGATCTCTAACTCGTTAAAAATTCAAAACCAGTCTCCGGCGAGTTGAAAATCCCAAGATTTTATAAGTTAGTACCAGCGGTTTGTGTAAAGTTGAAAGCGGTTGGTTTGAATTTTACCCCTGCTTCAATGGAATCGAGGTGTCAATAATTGGTCTGACTGAATCGACGATAACAAGCGAAAATAAAACGTATACGAATAGCCGTTTGCTGGTTAAAACTTCCGGATTTGAAAAAGCTTTTACAGTCGAATTGGAAAATAAAAAATACGCAGTCGGTATATCGTGGCCACTATGTGTAATGGCAGTTTTTAGGGATCCTTGGATATCGAGAAACCTATACAGTTTTGCTATGTTTATGTGTCTGTCAGTCCACGGTAGATTTTTTTTTCACTATTTTTTATAGAAAGTTGATAATGAGGGTAAACGTTACTATGCATCACGCGAAATTAATACTAAAAAGAAGCTATTAAAAAGTTGAGGACTTCCTGAACGATCCCATGTCCTAGACGGTTGGTTTCAAGTCAACACTTTTTGCATTGTATAACTTCTGAATCTTATTTTGTATTATACCTATCATCATCATCATTATCAGCCGTAGGGGGTCCACTGCAGGACATAGGCCTCCCCCAAAGACTTCCACAACGGCCGGTTGCAAGCTGCCCGCATCCAGCTCCATCCTGCGACTTTTAATGATGTCGTCAGTCCACCTCGCTGGAGGGCGTCCCACACCGCGTTTTCGGTCGAAGGGTCTCCAGTCCAAAACTTTTCGGCCCCAAAATATATCTATATTTATACCTATAATTTTCATCAAATATGAGTGATATAAACATGATAAATTTTGTAGGAACAATAAAATTGGCATTGAAAAGACTAACTCTCATGCCGGTGCTTCTCGATAGAAGCTACATTCCGAATCCGGTGGTAGAGTACTTTTAATTGTATTTGACGATTCATAAGGACTTGTCTCAAGTCTATAGATATTTTTGAATTTCATTTATACTACACTCTAAACATTCAAGTGTTGTAGAATAAATAAACAATGACAGATAACCTTTGTGGGGTTGTAGTTGTGAAAGCTCTATTTGCCGAAAAACAAAAATTCTGTATAAACATTCACCCAGTCGTGGCAGAAAAAATATCACGGTTAGGTCACACACTTTTCGGAACATCAATGGAGCAGCGGAAAGAATATATCCCCAGCCTAGTTCGTGACTGCGTTGAAAAGATGACCTAATATACCTAGCGAAGGAATTGAAAGGCGTCGGCTGAAAGCGTTCCTGGAAACAATTAGTGTTCCAACCGACTTTTCTTTTCAATGCCAAGCCATTATGAGCCTTAATTGCGCCCAACAATTTACTGATTGAAGTGGAAATATAACAATGTGCTATTATAATAATCCTTGACAATTTCGTCTTGATTTTGAGTTCGGCTAAGTTTGTTGTGCTTGCGAACGAACGACGATGCGTGTGGAATGAGTAGATGTGAAATTGTTGTTTTCGTTACGTTTGAGTTGTTGAGCTTTGAATTCGGAAAGTTTATTCGAATAATGGTGGTAATTTTACGTAAAATGATTGATTATGACCATATTCATCCTCTCATTTGCGTAGTACGCCTTATGAATGACGGTCGTGACCTCTCTCGTATGGTCTTTTTCCACCAGCTTCAATCTTTGGTGACGTGGAGGGCGTGGTGAACAGAGTCAAGTGCAGTGCTGATGGCGAATTTTTTTAAGGGAGTTAAATTGGATGTAAATTGGAAGCTTATGACCACGATAAATTCAAAGAATGACTGAAAGAGAGCAAAAAATGTTATTGCATATGGCATACAGAACATCAATTTCAAATTCAGCAAGCTTAATGCAATTCAGAGACAAAAGGAATTCGCGCAACAATATACTTAAGTTGAATTCTTACATCAATGAATATAGCGCAATATTATGAGCGACTAATATTGCACTTTACTTCCTTGAACTTGAGTTAAATATTTGATCACAACGTAAAGATTTTTAAGCGTGGCATGTCTTGGGTTATTAATGACTTTATTGCTCAAAATTCCTATTATTAAGTCCGCCTTTTGTGTTTGTGCACAATATTATTTTGAGCCATTTTACCTAATCTATCTTCTCCTCTAGCCAGTCTCCTTAAAGATTGACCGGAGGTTCACCTGTAGCCCAAATTCGGACTCCAAACATAATAATATGAACTGCGTCCAAAATTCTCACACCACCTCAAACCGTTAATGAATCCTTGAAACTTAGCACAGATAAATTACAGATTGAACATTAATCGATTCCAAAGTAGATAATGGTTGCTCAAATTAATAAACTAAGTGTGTCGCCCAGTTTTAAATGGCGACGCTGTGGGTAAACTTCCCACCGAGTAGAGTGACCAATAACCGTTCCGAGACGGGACCAACCTAACTTTTCTTTTATCGACTCCCACCCTAACGCAATAAAGAGAGATTAATGGACGCGCGCACTGTTTATTGTATGAATGTTGTGGAGCTTTGACGAGATTACATTTTGATGAAAAATTGGTTGACGCGTAAAAATATACGAAAAAGATAGGGATTACTTTATTTAAGCTTTGGACTAAAATACTTTTACATTTTGTCTGACAAGCGCACCTGTTTCCAGCCTGTTATGTAATACGATTTTTATGCTTCCTTTTTAAATGTCATATATTTAACAACTTTTCTTTAAATACGTTGTAATAGTTCAAATAAATAAGCTATAATCTTTCCCCTTGAATCACTCTATCTAATAGCCCACATCAAAATCCGTTGTGAAGTTTCAAAGATATACCTACATATGGACATATATGGCATACATAGGGACAGACAGTCATAAAAGCGACTTTGTTTCATATTATGTCGTGATGTATAAGATATCGTTCCTGCCCCGTGCCATTAAGTCATGGAATGCCCTTCCAGCTCATGTATTTCCTTCCTCTTACAATCCTGGGTTCTTTAGGCGGGTCGTGAAACGGCATCTCAGTGGGCCTTCAGGGTAAGGGCGACAGGCGCGGTGGGTATGCCCTATTGTGCCTGTCGACCTAACATTTGGACCTCACGGCCGCTTACCATCAGGTGGAGTGAGATCATCCTGAATGCTCTTTTTTATAAAAAAAAAAAAAAATATGTAACAACGAGGCTTCACTTAGAAAGTCAAAATGATTAGGTTAGGTACATAGGTACATGAACTGTGTGCGAATTTTGTTAACTCTGTTTAAAGTGACAACTGCCGTGTCATATGTCAGAAATAATTAATAACTGTAGTAATAATTAACTTTCGACATGTGGCCTTCATTCAAAATGGTCCGTGAGGATGATAAATTTTAATTAAAAGTTACCCGTAAGCATGAGTTCGAAACAGCATTAATTAATTATTATGAGAGTATGATACTATTTTTTCGGACATCGTCGTCAGCATAGAAAGTCATGCAAAAACAATTTTTATAGTCTACGAAGATTAAATCGACGAATCTACAAAGTAGATACAAGAAGTCGCTTCTTACAGATCTTGAAATGTTATACAACTACAGTTAAAAGATTCTAGACTGTAATAAGAAGAAGGGAACACGTGAGTTTGAAGAGAATTTCATAGCGGAATGGTTCGGCGGATCTAAGATTTACTGTACTTTATAGTACAAGTTTTATACTGACTACAGTCCTACACTGACGCTCTTTATAAACGATCTATAGATTTCAGAAAAATTCTTCTTGCGAGCCAGTTTATGACAAAAAACTGGAAGGATTCACAGGTGCGCCGACGGCCCTTAAGAAATAATTGGTAATCGCATTCCCTAACGATCTTAGTACTTGCTTGGAAACATTTTCCTTGAAGGACGGTTTTGCAAAACCATTAATTATAAGTTGTCTCACTCTTCTGTATTTTGTTAATTCTTAAACTGCCATTATTTTTGTGTTTCGCCATTATATACCCAGTAGTTTCATGATTTCTTTTGCCAAGAGTAGTGACTTAGACAAATTCCTCCAAATTACAGTTGTAATTGGGGAAGGCATAGGCCTTCATGAACATAGGTTCAGTAGGATACGTTTTCAGGCTGATGATCATGAGAACACAATTTTAATTGAAATACTTATTAAATCAAGGAATTGAATAGAAATCAATAAATTTTTAACCACTAGGTACTATGTTTTAGTACAATTTAATGCGTATAAAAAAATGTTTTAAACTAAATGGTCTACAAAATAATCTTAGTGTTGCATTAGCAGCATTTCAATGTGGACGTTGAATGTCCATTATATTGCAATGTCTATATGTGGCGGGACGTCACTCATTATACGTGTCGCTGAACAGGCTTAAAAAGTCATGACGAATTAATGGAATTGTCGTTGAAATTCCCTCTAAAAACAAACAGAGCAAAACAAACGTTTGTTTTAAACGAAATTTAATTACGAGATTAGTCAACAAATGGGAATGATATACATTGTAATTAAGCTTATTTTATACGTTATAAATTAAAACTTCTTGCCACGCACACTTAGGCTACAGAATGAGATCCCCTCCCAGGCTCTCCACCCAGACTATAGTAGGAGGTCCTTAAAAAGTTGTGAAGAGGTTTCTAAAAGATTGGCAACACGCGTGTGATAGGTGCGCCTGGTGTTGCAGTTATTCATAGGCTGCGGCAACCGCTTAACATATTAGGGCCGTAGGTTTGTTTGCTACCTTAGAAGTACAAAACATGTTAGCTATAAAGATTGGACAAGTGTCTACGCTGCCTCGTAAAATTACATCATCTTTAAGTATATTAAACAACGTTTCATAAAAAAAAACACTTAAAAAGTCACGTATAAAAGTACTTAGTAACTTTTTATATCGTAAAGCTTTTAACATTGTACGGTCACAAACTTTGTTGAAAAACTTGTTAGCAACGATTCCGTTGCAGTTTTTATGAATATCGGTGACCTAAAATGGAATATCTTTGTACTCGTAATGATGGCCAGAAAATCCATTCACATAAGGTTGGCCGTCTCCTAGTGTCAACTGACTACTATTCTCTTTTTAACCGATTTCGAAAAAAGGAGGAGGTTCTCAATTCGTCTGTATGTATAATATTTTTTTTTTATGTTTGTTCACCGATATTTCCGTCAATTATGGATGGATTTCAAAAATTTTTCGACAGTTCGACAGAGGACACTTCCGAGGTGGTCCCATTATCACCAAGTCAGGATCTGATGATGGAATCCTGGAGAAATTGAGGGCAACAACCGAAAATTGTATGCTCATATGGTGTTTTTGTTACGTAATCATATTTTACTCAGGTAAATGCTTCCGGGCGTCAGCATCTGGTGCTGATGATGAAGCCACAGAACTCTTTAACGGTTAGGAGTTAGGGGACAGTACTGACATTGGTCGATATTAAACTAAGTAGTAGTATGTACTTATGCAGGGCTAATAGGGCAGGTGATTTGGTAAGAGATATGCTTGATTCTAGATCGCAAAGTCTTCACTTGACTTAAAGCAAAATTTTTCATTCCTAAGAAAAACTCTTAAGGACATTAATAAGCCTTTATTCAAGGTCACAGCACATTAACGCAACTAAAAATAGAAAAATAAAATTATTTTCAAAAAAAAATTAAACCGACTTCAAAAAAAAAACACAAACGACCAAAACTAAAAAGCGATAAATAACGTAAGTAATTCTATCCTTAATACATAATTATTTAAATATTACAATTATCACTTATTTTTGAAGTCGGTGCCAGCCAAACAAATAAATGTATATTGTCGTGTGGATTTGCCGGCCGCGCGCGTCATACAACAACAGTCTACGTTAGGTACCGAGAGGCTGGCACCGACTTCTAAAATAAGTGATAATTGTAATATTTAAATAATTATGTATTAAGGATAGAATTACTTACGTTATTTATCGCTTTTTAGTTTTGGTCGTTTGTGTTTTTTGTTTGAAGTCGGTTTATGATAACTACAAAATAATAATCTTACCTCAAAATGAGAGGGATGAGACCCCACTACTAGAGATAACACAGGTTTGTACAGACTTAGACTAAGAGAGGTAGGGAGAAGAAGGGTAGGTTCTTCTTAGTAGCGAATCTTCGCTCGAATTGAGCTGCCCGTCCGGGGAACGACCTCCACCCTATAGAATACCGCAGCCAAATGACCTCCGGGTCGTGTTTCTGCCGGTGAGTAGGGTTTCCGGAGCTCGTGGGGGGTTAGGGTTGGGCCGGCATGGCAGTGGCAACTGACAGGTAACTGACCAGTTACTTGCCAGTTGTCACAGCGACTTGGGCTTCTCTTTCGCTTTCCATCAGGCGTAGAGAAGCCATTATGTCGAGCTGCTATAAAAAAAAACTTGTACTGCAATTTATAATTTATTTACTGGTAGAGAATGCCACAAGGCATTAAGCCATTTGTACTCTCTTGTACAATAAAGATTAAGTAAAGTATCCTCCTGATACAAAACTCACAGTGCCCCTACATGTCGTAAGACGCACATACACTGTGCTAATTAGTTGCGAAACTCCGTTAATAGCTTAGTAATTTTCGCACAAGCACCGGTGCGCCCCAATTTGGCGGTGGTGACAAATTACCGATCAGGCGCCCTTTGATATGACTGGTATGTATGCCTTGGTTATGCAACAGTCATGCTGATTAACGGATTATTGCGTGAGGTATTTACTTCACATCTTAATTTCTACTAGCTGTGCCGGCGGCGTCGCACGCGTGGATATGGGGTTTTAAAAATAACGTACTTCCATAAATTGGAGTCTACATTTAAGTTAGACCTCTAGCAATACATTACTCCTTCCCGTCACACCTCTGCTCCTATTGATTCTAGCGTGATGAAAAGTATACTATAACCTGCCCAGGAGTATGAAGAATAATCGTACCAAGTTTCCGTCCAGTAGTTTTTTTTTCTATAACGAACATACAGACAGACAGACAGACAGACAAAAATTTTACTGATTGCATTTTTGGCAACAGTATCGATCACTTATCACCCCCTGATTGTTATTTTGAAAATATATTTCATGTACAGAATTGACCTCCCTACAGATATATTATAAGTAGGTATAGATTAGACATCTGAGCGTACTAAGATATCCCTACTTCCCTACTAATATTATAAATGCGAAAGTAACTCTGTCTGTCTGTTACGCTTTCCCTCTTAAACCTCTCAACTGATTTTGATGAAATTTGGCACAGACCCTGAGATATACACATGCATAGATAGGATACCTTTTATTGCGAAAAAAGGGACGAAGAAACACTTCTGTGACACACTAATTTATTTATAGGTATATAGTAGAAATGAACATGTACTTTATATTAGTAAATTAATTCAGTACCTAAGTTTTAGTATGGGTATACTTATTGCACAAACTTCATTTGCTAACGGCTAAGTCTGCTTACTTACCTTCAAATACAGTATCAAGTTGCGGAAGTAGCCAGCTAGTTAGGTTAGGGACTTTCCGTGAGGGGGGGGGGGGGGGGGGGGGGGGGCAGTTTCTCGTGTAGTCGTTAGCAATACAAGCTTTTAGTTGCGGGAAATCGATCCGATCTTGCCGCATCCTTCCTTAAAGGCAGTAAGTAAACATGATGCGGATGTGGTAAGTTAGTACAGACTATTTTTTGTCTTGCGAATACACGGTGAACCTCTTTATGAAACCGATATCTGCACAAAATAAGTCCGTCAGACAATTTACACGTCTCCTTAGGGCGCCTGAATTAAAGCAGTTTTTAAAATATCTTAAAATGAATCCTGTAATCTTTGGGTCTTCTGTGCTTGTTTAAATGTTTACTTATTACTCAGTAGCAGCCTCGAAAGGAGAGATTTGGCAGACTTACATCCTAATCAGAGGGTACGTTAGGCCTTGGTCCTCCACCATATCTCTCGCCGGTCGGGTCAAAGTACAGTCTATATGGATTTATGATTTTTGGTTTTATGGGAAGGATATGAGATTGCACCTTTGCGCAAACACTGGCGGACTTTAAATCTCTCTCGAATCGTTTCAAACTATCGTCCCCTTGGATTATAAGACAGAAATATTGCACCTAACAGGCCGATGACGGGCAGCGGCGTCACCGGATGCGAATAACTATGCCCTGCGATCGCCAATCCGCCTGCCCAGCGTTGCGATTATGGGTAATACCTCCAGATGTATGCCCAAATGGTGAACATCTGGAGAAGCCTATGTCCAGCAGTGAACTGTAATAGGATGATGATTGGATTATGAGACTGAAGGACTAACAGTACACCTGTGTTTACGCACACAGTTGCGCATTTTAATATCGCACTTTACAAGTACCTATCTTTTAATACAAAGCAATCCCGCTAGCACAAAAGGATAAAATTCCAAGCATTCTCTAGCTCCCCAATTTCCATACACACCATTCCGTAATTAAAATACCCCGGTTCATTGAGGCCGGCCGTTCCCGGGAATCTTAGTAAGGCCATAAAATATATTCTGGAATAGATTAACAACTAGTTTGGTCCCGCAAAAATTTTGCCGAGTTGGTAATGTTAAATGAGATTGCATAAATTCAAATTCGTGGTTGGAATTTTCAACTGCAAGTCGACTGCAATAATGGGGTGCACAAAACCATTATCATCCATTTAGATGTGACGGGTTGATTAAAACATTTTACTATACGAGTATATGTAGGTATGTGTAGCCACTAGCTAGCTCTGCTCGTATGAATCACTACGTATTATAAAACAAAGTCACTTTTCGTGTCTGTCCCTAAATAAAAAAAATATCTGGTGTATGCTGTAATACCTAGTAAATTCCTGTTCTAATATTTTTTGCGGAAGTAGAAAAGATTTCCAGTGAGAAAATGAAATCGACTATGATGACCTAATCGTCAGCCTATTGCAGTCCCCTGCTGAACATAGGCCTCTCCAGTTCTTCACCACTTAGAGCAAACATCTGGAAGATATATGTACTCATAAAAGGCACGCTGGGCGGGTTGGCGATCGCAGGACGTAACTTGTCGCTCCGATGACGCCGCTGCCCGTCATCGGCCTGTGGTATTTAGCTACGCCTTCAATTGTGATGGTTCAACCGCCACTCGTCGGTTGCCAGCGCCTCGTTTGTTATTCAGCAGGATGCACCACGGGTAGGTGAGGTTGGCTTGGAGCGAAAAGATAATTGGCTCCCTTACATCCCCTGACCTGATGACCTAATACACACACTTTAATGTGTATCTTGTAAATGTATTAAATGCTGGAACCTTAGTAAGATTCATGCTGATAGATATTTAGTTATCCTCGAGACAGATGAAGATACTAACAGTGAAGTGTACGTTGCGTCTTAAAACTAATGCAATAAGATCCATTTTTGAACGAAACTAAACATCGACTTTTGCTGTTCACCGTACTAGCTACAAAGAACATAGAGGGCGCATCTGTGGCTTAGTGCTAGTATGTTATTGATTGTATATTTTACGGACCCTTGGTGGGCGCCTATATAAGATGTTGGTAGACTCTGAGTAACTTATAGATAAGCTAGCTGCAGTTCACGGCTTTTCCCGCTTGAATATCGTTGATATGTGAAATAACCTTCTAAATTATAGATGTATGAACTATATTGACGATACTTGGGCTTCTTTCTCTATCGCTTTCCATCAGGCTAAGGAAGCTATTATGTCGAGCTACTATTAAAAAAAACTTTTGGTTAAGTTGGGAGATACGAACCACGTTTCAAAAATTAATTTAAATTTTGATTTAACGATACGTCAATACGCTCATTGGTAGACCGCGGTTATAGACCTATCTTGACGTACCGTTAGTGCAAAATTTAAGATCTCTCACCTGATAAAGTCTCCCGGACTCCCCCTTTTGGTGGTTCAGTCATAACAAGAAGCCGATGCAGCACGCAATGAGCTTCGGAAACCCTACTCACCGGCAGAAATACGACCTGAAAGTCAATACCGTAGTATTCTATAGGGTTTGTCCCGTTTTGTTACGGGATCCTAAAAAGTAGGATATTATTATTGACAAATTGCACACAAACTTACGCTCTTATACTCGTATGTATGCAACAACGTGTATGAAATTCACGTAATGCCTGAATTATGTATTTACAACCAGCATTAATAATTGTGGAATCCATTTGTGTTCGCACCGTAGTTGTCATCAGTCACCGTCGCGTCGGGGTCATTTCATTGTCCGTTATTACGGGCACAATGTCCGTACACGGATAAATTTATACGCGCGAAATGTGAATGAAAAATTGCTTTGTATTGCAATATCGATGACAGTGAGGGTTGTTAAATTTAAGAGTACGTTTCGTATTTGTTTGTTATTCGGCAGGATGCACCACGTGCAGGTGAGGTTGGCTTGGAGCGAAAAGATGATGGGTCGCTCCCTTACTTCCCTCTCAGGCGCTGGCAACCGACTGGTGGTGGTATAACCATCACAATTGAAGGCGTAGCTACGCTTTCAAATTGTGATGGAAATACCACAAACCGATGACAAGCAGCAGAGTCACCGGAGCCAGAAGCTACGCCCTGCGATCGCCAACCCGCCTGCCCAGCGTGGCGGCGATTATGGGTGTATCCTCCAGATGTTTGCCCTAAGTGGCGAACAACTGGAGAGGCCTATGTCCAGCAGTGGACTGCAATAGGCTGATGATGATGATGATTCGTATTTGAAATGGTCGTGCTCCCACTCCTATTTCTGCTTACTTAATTTTAAGAGAAATATATTTTCTTAACACTAAAAACCAGCGCCGCGGCGCTTGCGTCACGGCTAATGCTGAGTGGTCACCCTTTTGGTGCATTACCCTATAGTGAATGTGTTACTGTTAGATGTGCCTATACCTACACACGTTTTTTACCTTTATGTTGCTGTTAAAATTGGCATGTATTGTTATGCACTAAATAAACGTTTTTTCTTTCTTTTTCTTTTCTTTCTAACATATCAATACAAAACAAGCCAAGATCAACACTGTAAACTATTTGACGATTAATATTCAGCTTAATACTTGTACTCGTATTCACGTACCGAATTCATAGCCGCCAGTTTCAATTAGGATTAGACAAAGCTTTACCGAAGCTCACCAAAGTATCGCCTGTGGTAATATGCCGAATTGGATTCTGCAAATGACTGGTAACTTTGTTAAATGCGTTTTTCTATATAATATGTACTAGCTTTCCGCCCGCGACTTCGTCCGCGTAAAGTTTTTAAGGAACCCTATTTTTTTCCAAAATAAAATTGTGCCTATGTTACTCGTGGATAATGTAGCTTTCGAATGGTGAAATAATTTTTAAAAACGGTCCAGTAGTTTTTGAGCCTATTCATTACAACCAAACAAACAAAGTTTTCCTCTTTATAATATTAGTGTAGATTAATGACGTGTATAATAAATAAGAATAATAATGCACCCACGACAAGCCACGGTGGGCAACACAGGGCTATCTAGCTTGTACTATGTAGATCTACTAGATAACTGATAAACTTAGATACATTTTGAAAGAAATAAATACATATCTTTAACTAATATTATTAAGCTGAAGAGTTTGTTTGTTTGTTTGTTTGAACGCGCTAATCTCAGGAACTACTGTTCCGAATTGAAAAATTCTTTTTGTGTTGAATAGACCATTTATCGAGGAAGGCTTTAGGCTATATAACATCACGCTGCAACTATTAGGAGCGAAGAAATAATGGAAAATGTAAAAAAAAAACGGGGGGAAAAATAACTATTCCACGCGGACGAAGTCGCGAGCACAGCTAGTATATTATACATAGAAAATACCCAGACTAATCCATATAGACATGTTCATGCACAGAAATGAGGGGATCGAACGCGCAAACCCTTGGTTCAGAAGGCACAGTTAAGTAGTATATACTTTTAAAAATATATTCATTGTAGTGATTTCAATGCCATAATATCCCAGTTCGGTCCTCGTTCAGCAGGATGCACCATGGGCAGGTGGCTTGTAGCGAGATAGATCGCTTAAGATGATAGGTCGCTTTCTTACATCATCCAGGAGAGGAAAATACATAAATAATAATAGGTACTATACAAATCATATTTTTAGTTTGGATTATGAAATTATTTATGTACTAATCCCAACACATCGATATTGGGTAGGAGACAGTAGATAAAGCCACTGTTTACTTGAAGAAGTTGATGTCTTTTTGTAGTCTGCCACAGTGTCCTCTACCTTTGCAAAGGTGAATGCACCACATTTTCTTAAATAAACACAAATTTCGGGACTGAATATCTTAGAAGTTTCACGCTGTGTTTCTACAAACAACAACTTGTTATGTTTACTCATTTATTTAATGTGTAGGGTATAACCACGTGCTTCGTGGGCATAATGACCTTTAAATGACCTCGATGACAAGTTTAATAAGCCGTAATGAAGAAGGCATATAGGCCGCGTCTCGGAATAGGTAGTGTAGGACGCCCTCAGGCCAGGTGGAGTGACGATTTGCGCAAGACGACTGGCAAGTGCTGGATGCGAGAAGCCCAGGATCGATCAAAGTGGCGATAGGAAAGAAGGCATTTTGACAATTTTATTTGATTTTTTCATTCATTATGGGTTTGAGCTTGGTCACAATCTTGCCTCCTACTTTTTTACTAAGCCTTTGTTGTCCCACTGCTGGGCCACGGCCTTTCATAAGTTTGTCCATAGCTCGCGATTATTCAGCACATTTTGTCAATCACGTAGGTGGCTGTACAAATCAACACCTATGCTAATAAAATGAATAAAAATAATATACTGAGTCACAATGGCTCAAAATGCAAAGTTTCTAGAAAAAGTCGCTACTACTAACGGCACCTACTCACCAACTTTGATATGTACGAGTGAGAGATGCGCGTCTTTTGCCGGAGTTTCTTTTAAAAGAAAAGCTTTTTTCCCCCAGTCGGCACTTTCCACTTCAAAAGCGCGCTCCAATGGCGAGCCAGATCGTGTGCTAGTACAGACGGGCGCTTTAAGTATCCTGCGGAAAAATATTTTTCTTGTTTTGATTTCTTTTGTTAGTACTGAGACCTTGCTTCTTGTTGAGAGATAAGATTTTATACAGCATAATGCATTAATATGTCGGAGCAGGACTATCGGTGAACACAGTTCTTATTATTTTTACGTTTGACGTTTGTGGAAATTATCGCCCGTTTACGATTACGTTACGCATACTTTTTCGAAAGTGTTCGTGCTAGGCACACAGGGCGATAATTTTCACTACGTAAACGTAGTACCTCTTACGCACGATAGGGGCGCTGTACCAAGTTTCATACAAATGTTTACGGTAACGTTACGCATACTTTTTCGAAAATGTTCGTGCTAGGCACACAGTTGAAGATGACGTTACTGCGCGCGTACGCCGACGGTCACTTTCGCTCGAGCCGCCATCGTGTACGGACTTCGGAACGGGAAACTAATCGTTTTGCATCGCGCCTCATGTGTGCCATTTTAGTTTTATAAAGTGATTGTATTTTACAAATAAAATCAAGTACCTTGTAGGTTTGATGCATTTATTTAACATTAATTTATTCGTTTTAACGATCCTGCAGTGCGTGAAGGATCCTAACGCGGCGTCCCTCCGACAAATATATGAAAGCATCAAAGCTTCTACTCTTATTGCCATGAAAATACTATTCACTCAATCAGCACTCGTACTATAGAGCACAGTTAACCTTTCATCTGCCTAACCATTCGGTTGTGGAACTTTCTTTCAGCATCCGTCCCTTCTTCTTTGAGTCTAGGGTCATTTAAACGGGTTTTGAAGGGGCACTTATGCCGGTCGTCATAGTGTGATCGATCCTTGTTGTACCTACTAAATATAATCATCATCATCACCTACTAAATAGCCGTGATGAGGAACACTTTAATAATTTGTATTGGACTTTGTCGTATCCTTAACATCAACCAGAACGCAGTCATTTTGACAATAAAAAAATTACATCTCATGTTTATTTATTTCATATACTTATGCATATTCCTATGTATAAGCAAAAAATCTCGATAGATTTTTCTCACTCCGATCATGAAAACAATTTCACACCAAATGTCCTTTCATAAGAAAAGACATTATGAGATAATTGACAGTGTTATACGTGACGAAAAAGTTTAACTGAAGAGGGAATAGCATTTATTGACTTTAACAGTTACGTATTACTTTCCTTTGAAAACTTTTTGTGCGGACACTTAGAAAAATATGCTTTCAGAATTTGAGTACAAGGAAAGTCACTAACTGTATTAGATTTTAGTCGACTTTTTATGATCGACATTTTTTCAGAAGCAACTTTGATCCAATAATGTAGGGTTCTGGACGGGTATAAAGGATTCAATGCTTGACCCAAATATGTGAAAAATGGACGGTTAATTTTGTACGAAATATTCCAATATAATATTACTTTGTGGACATCGTGAGCTTGCGATCATGTTGCCAAACTTGCGTACTCAGCACGCGTGGGCTTTGACAGATAGGGTGTCCAATATTTTACAAGATAAATTGCGAACATTACCCATTTCACATAGATAGATAGATGTTTTTAATACACACTAAAAAATAGATCAAGAAATAGAGAAAAATCTTTATTATAATTCTTTTAATGCTATATGTGAGTTATCTATTCATTCTTAAATGACAGTCTGTGATTCCATGAGCAGATGATCTGAATTTTGGAATGATGATCATATCATCACAATGTAAGCATAACATATAGAATACTCTGAAATAATGTACAGGGTGGCTCCAAAACATTACAAAGGTGATTACAAAACGTTAAAGAGTAGTTGGGTGTTATAAAAGTGTAGTAAAATCCATTTTAATCATCAATTTACTTCCACAGTTGTTGACCGTACTAGTAACATAATAAAAATTGTCTTTAAATCTGGTGTAAAACACGTTTCGCAGCTAAAATGGTTTACGCTGTAAAATGCAGATGCCGCAAGAGGTTTCATATTAAACTTTTATAAAACTAAAATCCGAGATTGCTAGAAAGGAAATTGGATTTTCCTAATTGAATTTAGTAGTATATAGGTACGTCTGTGATACGGACATTTATACACAGCATATAAATAAGTTTTTATAAACTAGTATCAAAGATGTTCAATATAAATTTAAAAAAAAACTACCTCTTAAGAGGGGTTGTTTTTTACGTTAGGGTAAAGAAATAAATGTCAGACATCACAAGACATGTTATAGAAACCACGAAGGTAATAAAAATTATATCTTAACTAATATTATAAAGCTGAAGAGTTTGTTTGTTTGTTTGAACACGCTAATCTCAGGAACTACTGGTCCGAATTGAAAAATTCTTTTTGTGTTGAATAGACCATTTATCGAAGAAGGCTTTAGGCTATATAACATCACGCTGCAACTATTAGGAGCGAAGAAATAATGGAAAATGTAAAAAAAAAAACGGGGTAAAAATAACTATTCCACGCGGACGAAGTCGCGAGCACAGCTAGTTTCAATACAATATTAACACTCATGTACAGATAAACATAAGTGCTCATCATATGAATAGTTGGGGAACGAATTTAGTGAGTTTACTCCCCACCCAAAGAGGCCATACTCCAAGGTAGCGGCCATATTCATAACTGAAGGAACGATAGCTTGACGGGACAGGAGAGAGATAAAGTGCACGACCAAAGGTTTCACATGCTATTCGAACCACGAGAGTGTCTTACCGCCAACTTATTGCCACCGGGGCTACTACCACTAAGTACTCGAGACAGAAAAATAGCAGCAGTTTTAGAAAATTAAGTTTTAAGAGAGGTAGGGCATAGCGAATCTTCGCTCGTATTGAGCTGCCCGTCCGGGGAAGGACCTCCACCCTATAGAATACCGCAGCCAAATGACCTCCGGGTCGTGTTTCTGCTGGTGAGTAGGGTCTCCGGAGCTCGTGGGGGGTTAGGGTTGGGCCGGCATGGCAGTGGCAACTGACAGGTAACTAACCAGCTACTTGCCAGTTGTCACAGCGACTTGGGCTTCTCTTTAGCTTTCCATCAGGCGTAGGGAAGCCATTATGTCGAGCTACTATAAAAAAAAAAAAAAAATTGAAAAAAAATGCCGCATCACATCTGTACAGAAGCTCAAGCCACGTCAGGGCACACAGCCCAGGGCGCGTCTGAGGATCCTTTGCCGCGCTCCAAAGGCGAGTGGGCACAGACGCACCGCGATGCTTGCCGCTCAACAATCCGCATTGCTTTTTGTGTATCGCCATTCACTCCACTCGGACAAAAGATCGCTCCGTCCGTATGGCTCTTTTGTTTTTAGAATGTGCAGGGTTCGGAGTATGTGCTTGGACGTATGGTAAGAAAGTTCTATATCCTTAGTAAGTAGTAATAGAACAAAGAGAGTCTCTAGTCTGATGGAAAAAGGTAAAAAGAGCGTGGAATTAATCTTTTTAGCAAAAAAAAACGACTTTAACTTTGGAAACTAGTAAGTAGGCCCCCTTTCGAACAAAAGAAAGTTTTTTTTTTAAATCGGTTTAAAATTCTCGGAGATATGTGGTAACCTGGTAACAAACATAGAACATAAAAGAATTCAAAAGAAGTCAAATTGAGAACCTCCTCCTTTTTTGAAGTCGGTAAAAAATAGGAATGTTAAGTTAAAGACACTATGCCCTTTATCGAAACAAGAAATTGCTTGCTTGAACATCAAATTAAAAGATAAACATATTGATGTACATATTTACATAAGTCTCCTATGCATAAAGTATTTTTAGGGTTCCATAGCCAAAATGGCAAAAACGGGACCCTTATAGATTCGTCATGTCTGTCTGTCTGTCTGTCTGTCTGTCCGTCCGTATGTCACAGCCAGTTTATTCCAAAACTATAAGAGCTACATTATTAAAATTTGGTACGTAGATGTATTCTGTTAACCGCATTAAGATTTTAAAGTAAAATCAGAAAAAAATCCAAAATTTTTGGGGTTCCCCATACATGGAACTGAAACTCAAATTTTTTTTTTTCATCAAACCCATACGTGTGGGGTATCTATCGATAGGTATTTGAAAATGATGTTGAGGTTTCTAACATCATTTTTTTTCTCAGATGAATAGTTTGCGCGGGAGTCTCTTCCAAAGTGGTAAAATGTGTGTCCCCCCCCCCCGTAACTTCTAAAATATAGGCACTATAAAACTGAAAAAAATATATGATGTGTATTACTATGTAAACTACTAATGAAATTAGTTTTAATGAAATCTAGACTGTAGTTTTTTTTTAAACATCATAAATCAAATTACCTCATTCAATCAGTGGTACGGAACCCTACGTGCGCGAGTCCAACTCGCACTTGGCCAGTTTTTTAGAGTTCTGTATCCAAAGGGTAAATTCGGGAACACAATAAAGTATTTATTTAAGGAATATTCCTCTACGTGACGTTTTAGCTGTTTTTGCTCGATATTGATAACATCAATAAATACGATTAAGGCGCCAATTTGAAAGTAACAAAAGATACCTATCAAATATAAAATATAGTATCGGAGACAGCTCAAGTGGCTACCTATTCGCCTCCGACGCGACTGTCATATTCTCTGCGCTTTGTATTCTATTCTATTTAACCCAAAGTCTCCATCTTATCTTCGGGAGCGTTTCAAATTCTTACAGCCTGCACACTCTCAGATGCGGTCATCGAAATCACTCCTTCTCAAATTCCCACCTCATCACTCTCATTCCTATACCCAGTCCTTCACTGTCCAATCCATCCGCTTGTGGAACTCCTTACCTTCATCCATCAGAAAGTCCCAATCTCTTCCTTCATTCAAGGCTCGGGTAAAAGAGCACTTTTTGGCATCTTGAGTTTTATTCTATTTCCATATTTCTTCTCTTCTTATTCTCTTTCTCTTCTTCTTTTTATCATCACACTGCATGATTTCGGACGCTGGCACTGCATAATTCGTTTCTATATAATGGTATATATGTATGGTAGTATATATGTACGTATTATTTATGTATATATTATATTTATATTTTTATATATATGTATAGTGTATTATTATTTACTCATGTATTTATCATATTGTATATTATTTAGTACTCATGTATTTAATATTTATGTTTTACTATCATCAATTTCTGTTCAGTCTATAGCTCACCTCACCCTGTCTGTTTAATTTATCCTCTACCCTAAGGTTGCCTGGAAGAGATCGCTTGCAGCGATAAGGCCGCCTAATTGTACAACTAATGTCCATTTTACTAGTTTTAAGTCGATTGTATGGTGTGCAATAAAGTATATCTATCTATCTATCTATCTATAAAAATATTTTATTTAAACTAAATTAATTAGGAGGTTCCCGTAAGGGCTTCGTGCGTGAGTCCGACTCGCACTTAGCCAGATTTTTTAACATTTGATTTTCTGCCGAGGTTCACAGTTGGCATTTCTATTAAACTGACAAAAGAGTTGCCCACATAGCTGGAACGTTTGTTTCACATGTAATTGTTTTCTGCAAAAGAAACGAGTCCACGTATGATTATAATAGCTTTGTGAATATGTCTCGAGCATAAAAGTCTACGTTCTTACTTGTACGAGTAGTGTTTTACCAGGCTGCGTTATTGCGATGGCAAATGGCAATTACCTGAAACAAAATTAATGCTCATTAGTGGAGTGTTCTTAAACAAAACCATGTGACTTACAAATTCTGTAGCTCAAAATAACGAACGGTCAGATTTTGATATATTTAATTAATAGTTTCGTACAATTACATAGTTGATTAATTAGAAAATTAGGTATAATAGACATTTTGTTGCACAATTTAGGTGGCCTTATTGTTTTATCATTATTCACACTGATACAAAACACTTGTTCAATACAAATATTTCAAAATTTCCATGTAGTTGAGGTGAAAGTTCGGCTGCAACTCTAAAATTGATTGCTCATTAATTTTACCACGTAAATTGAACCGCGCTAACGTGGTGAAACATGGCAGAGTTTTAATTATTTTAAGAGAGACAATACGAGTAATAAGCGAGTAGGTAAGTATCACTACAAACATATGTTTTTTTTGTCCACCAGTCATCAGTCATAGTAATATAATAAGCGATTAGCAGTTTTTCTTACGTCATCAACATAAAAAAACAAACCTTTTTTTTCGCTTAGAACCGTAATCATAACAATAACTCGTTAAGATTTTCCCGCCTTTATAATTTTCTAACAAACTTTCTTAATTCACAAGCAAAAATCTCTGGGAAAGTAACTTTGAAGTCTGTAGCTACCACTTCTGGTGTTGAACGTGATGTCGCATAATAGCGTTACTTACAGCTACAGGGCTGGCACCACGAAGAAAGTAGGTACAAAGAGAAGTTGTTCTATACAATATTATATACTATGAAAAAATGTGTGTCACTTACAGGGGGTGTATTATTTTGACTCTCGGTATCTTTATGTACATCTGTCGGTGATAAGTACAACTACGATTATTATCTTTTTATGTGGTTTTACTATCTTGCACTACATACCAGTATTATGTAAAATGGTGTACATACTCAGAATTCAGTAAAGTGCTCCACTAAGATTACTATGTATCATATTAATTTTTACGAGTTAGGTAAAATTATAATCGCGACGTTCATAATACCCATGACTGCTTATATACGTTCTTACAAGATTGTGCAACAAAGTTAAAATAAGAGAAAGTAAATGATAAGTATTTAGAATATGGTCAGTACCATTGTAGTTATCTAGTAGTACTCACTATACAATAAGGCAAACTTTAGTCCCAGGAGAAGACGGTCAGTCTTACTTTACTTAGTTACTAACACTACACTCTAACCACTAAGACATTTGATTATCGTCTTACTATTATTATGGTATGCACAACGAAGCGATGCGATGCGATAATAAGTAGCCTGATGGTCGTTCACCATCAATATTACCCTTGGCAACTCTAATACAATAGGTTGTATACACACGCTCCTTAAAAGCCCCTCCAAAGAACCTTACACGTAAAATGGACGAATAAAGCGATCCCTTTTGCTTGTTTTACCCCGCATTGTTTCCATCTATACAAAGAGGTTATTGCCCTTTCCATACTAGGAAAATACCCAGCAGGGGTCTCGCAAACTCCAAGAGTTTATTTTTTACTCTATACCGTCCGAAACGGGCACGGATGCCTCATCAATCATGCTGTACATTGCTTGTAAACTATTGTACGTTGAAAGGTGCCAGCCCTATACTCGGCGTGGTGCCAGAACGATGTAGGCTATTGTACTTCCATTGGAACCTCAATACAGATGGCCAGGCTCTAGGTTTAGATTTAGGCTTTATGTTCCTGCATTAGAATAATAGTGCATTTGAAATAAACCTATATGAATGTGTAGCATCCAGACTTACGGCCGTATTCACAAACGTTATTATGCGACGCGCGGACATACAGTGCCCAAAGCCAAATCCCCCAAATGAGAATATTGCCGTTGGGTGTCCAGCAGTGATGATGATGAATAATTCCGTCCGTCTGAGAATGACTACCAATTTTATTAAATCTACTTATTAGCTGCTGTCGTGCATGCGACTTCGTTGGCGTGGGCTTGTTGGTTTGAAGTTGTAGTCTCGTGTCAGAAAGGAATTCATTATTGATGAGCTTCCTTGAATGCTTCTCAAATTGTCTCAAACAAACTCAACCGAACCACGTATCGTGCTTGCCAATCGCAGGTACAATTTTTTCTTAACAGCAGGCAAGTTTGATGCACACCGTTATAAAACATCGAATACCTTTCCTTTTAAAGGTAAAATGGGGTAATATAAGTCTCAAATGACAATAAACATAGTACAAAGTGTGTACCAATCTTAAAAGAAGAAATTAAAAAGATTTTTTTCCTGATGATTGTTTTCCTTGAACAATTCAATTTTCCTCGTACAGAAAAGTAATTTAAGGAATTGTTAGCTCTCGTCATGCTCAGAATTTCGTATAAATTAACATTCTTAGAAGAAAATCCGGTATAATATTTACTCATGTAAATAGAGTTTTCAAAGATATCTTAGTTTAGTAATGGAAAAATAACCTGGTATTTTTCTAAAAAGTAATAAAAAGCCTTCAACAATAATTACAGAGATGCACCAGCTCATTTCCATAGAGGGCCGATCTAGAAGATCTTTATTACTCGTTATATTATCTCTAGGTTTACTTTTTTATACCATTATGGTGATGTTGTAAGTAGGTCAGAGCAGATGCCCAGCGCGTTGCACGTGTTGGACAAGAACTTATTACGCACCCAACGGGTAGCCGTTCTTTCTGGCGACTGGCCAAACACGTGCAATCCAACTTCTGCCTGCCTTCGCTGCCCCCGCTGAAATATCCCGATGGTTCGCTGGCTCATCAGCCGCAGGAGAAGGCGAATATGCTTGCCAACCTCTTTGCCGGTAATTCTTGCATCGACGATTGTGGAGCACAGCCGCCTAAAATCCCAGATTGCGGTACCACAATGCCTGATATACGTATCAGGCAATGTGACGTCCGTGCTGAGTTGCAGTCGCTCGATGTGAGAAAAGCCAGTGGTCCTGACGGTATTCCTGCGCTTGTACTTAAAGTATGCGCAGCGGAGTTGTCTCCAATACTTACACGCCTGTACCGCCTCTCATATACATCCGGTATTGTGTCCCAAGCTTGGAAAGAGGCGAATGTTCAACCTGTTCCCAAGAAAGGGGACAGGTCCGACCCTGCCAATTACCGGCCCATAGCCATAACCTCAGTACTGGGAAAGGTGTTTGAGCGGATCATTAACGCACAACTCATCCGCTACCTAGAGGATCACTCGCTGCTTCATGACCGTCAATATGGTTTTAGACCGAAACGGTCAACGGGTGATCTTCTAGCGTACGTATCGCACCTCTGGGGGGAGGCTATGGAAAAGCATGGTGAATCTATGGCAGTTAGCCTGGATATTGCCAAGGCTTTTGACCGTGTTTGGCACCGTTCGCTTCTCTCTAAGCTTCCGGCATACGGTCTGCCACCTCGCCTATGCGATTGGGTAGCCGGTTTTTTGGAGGGTCGTAGGATTCGTGTCCTTTGTGATGGATGCGCTTCCTGCTTCCTCCCAATAAATTCCGGAGTGCCGCAAGGTTCCGTACTGTCGCCGAATTTGTTTCTGCTGCATATCAATGACATGCTATCATTGGGTAGCATTCATTGCTATGCAGACGACAGCACTGTCCACGCACGTTATTTCGGAAGACCTGCGGCAAAGCAGACCGAAACCGAGATGAAGAGGAATCTTCTTGTCGCTGAGATCGACGGGGCTCTGGACCGCATTTCCGAATGGGGTGCCAGCAATCTCGTCGAGTTCAATGCCAAGAAAACACAGGTGTGCGTATTTTCTGCCAAGGTGTCTCCTTTCCAATCCTATCCCACTCTCCGGAGCACCTCCTTACCAATACAGGATAGTCTTAGCATCCTTGGCATCGATGTTCGTAGCAACCTAAATCAGCGGGACTATATCGAGAGCGTCATCAAAACAGCTTCCCGTAAACTCGGAATCCTGAACAGAGTGAGACGGTTCTTCACTCCGGCGCAGCTCTGTGTCTTATATAAGACGCAGGTTCGTCCGTGTGTGGAGTACTGCTCTCATCTCTGGGACGGTTCTGCTAAGTACTTGTTGGAGGCTCTTGATAGGTTGCAGCGGCGTGCTATCCGTATTGTTGGAGATCAAGAGGTGACCAAAAACCTGGAACCTCTTCAGCTACGTAGAGACATAGCCAGTCTTAGTGTTCTCTATCGTCTTTACAATGGGGAATGCTCCGAAGAGTTATTCCAACTCGTTCCATCCTCTCCTTTCCACTCCCGAACAACACGTGCTGGACAGCGTTGTCATCCGCATACCATCCAGACGATGGTGGCGCGCACCAAGAGGTTTAGTTCCTCGTTCTTGCCCCGTGCCATTAAATCATGGAATGCCCTTCCAGCTCATGTGTTTCCTTCCTCTTACAATCCTGGGTTCTTTAGGCGGGGCGTGAAACGGCATCTCAGTGGGCCTTCAGGGTGAGGGCGACAAGCGCAATGGGTTTGCTCTATTGTGCCTGTCGACCTAACTTTTGGACCTCACGACCGCTTACCACCAGGTGGAGTGAGGTCATCCTGTAAGCTCTCCTTATAAAAAAAAAAAAAAAAAAAAAGGTACCTGTTTGTAAGCGGTTACCCAAGTCCATGAACGCCTTTAACACCAAAAGTATCGCGTGCGCTCTACCGACCCTAGAAGTTAGTTAATTTTAAGTCGTTTAATTTTGTTATTTTATTTTATTTTTAATGAACTTTCATCATTTCATTAAACTTCCGAGTCTGCTTATGATCACGGTTGTTGAAATAGACAAAACGTCAAGCTGCATAAATACATAACAAACTACATAATTAAATGCCGTTAATTGAGTTTTAACAATAAACTTTCCTTGACATTTCCTTGACAATCGCCGGATAAAGTTTAAAAAAGTAATACGACTGATAATTATAAAATCCATAAATTGCTTCAATAAGTAGTAAGACCAAGGCTTATTAGTTATTACCTTTTATCAGCCGTTTTTATAATAGCAAGGCATAACGGTTTGTCTACACCTGATGGAAAGCGAGAAAAAAGCTCAAGCCGTCTGTTAAAGTTATCTGACTAGAAGATTTAAAAATCAGACCTAAGTGTGCCACGAAAAATAAAAGTTTGAAAACCCCTGATATCATCATCATATCGCAGTCCACTGCTGGATATAGGCCTCTCCAGTTGTTCGCCACTTAGGGCAAACACCTGGAGAATATACCCATAATCGCCACGCTGGCAGGCTTGGCGATCGCAGGACGTAGCTTGTCGCTCTGGTGACGCTGCTGCCCATCGTCCATGATATAGATAATTGGACTCTAAATATAGAACTGTAAGGTACATTTCCAACGAAAAGAAAATAGGCAAAGAAATCGTCCACTCTCTGCCTGAAACATGTCACGCTCGCCGATTTCAAGCTCTTGCATATAAGATGAGGCCACGAAACTTGCAGAAAACTTAGTTCGACCGGCAGAATGCGCGCTCAAATGCATTTGGGAGCGATAGTGGTAAGCAGAACGAATAAATAATGTAGGAAGTACCTGTGAAATACACGTTAGGGTGGCGGAAACTCATTTAGAGACCGAATGATCTTGGAGTATTTCTCAACCTACCTTCCTTCCTTTTGTATTACCATTTCCTCTTACTAACGATTTAGTATTGAGGTTATAACTTAATGTATCAATAAAACATTAGAATTAGAAGTTACATTATCATTTTACAGTTAGCAACAAAGTATTACGTTGATTTTGTATAAAGATTAGATTTTTTTTGTTGTTCATACGTAAGTCATAGATCTGAACTTTCTCAAGAATATTTAAACAGATTTTCTATGTTAATGATTTGCTACATCCCTCATTTATATTAACATTTATTATAACAATTTACAATTGGAGCCAAAGCTTAAAAAATATACGAGTATAATGGCCGTATTCACAAACGTTACTATGCGTCGTACGAACGCACAGGTAACCAAACCCTATAGGATTCTGGGCGCTGTGCGTCCGCGCCACACATAGTAACGTTTGTGAATACGGCCGTAAGTATACTTGACTCGTAGGAACAAAGTTAGAATGATTTTCATGATACATTTCTTTTACTTCAAATTGAATCTGAAACCTTTTAAAGTGATACTTCTTTGTAGATCGCATTTTAAGCGCTTTGATTGCTCGACAAAAATACGTATTTATCAAGTATGAAAAAATACCTCCTGCTCATTCTTGAAAAACATTTCCAGAAGTCGAGAGTCCCTTAAGCTTCCAAATGGGAGAGTCATCATTGTTTTAAGATCCTCATTAAATTCGTAATAGTACATAAAACGTTATTTTCTCACGAAAAATATAAAACGAATTGTTTTTGGGTTCTGCACTCAAACGAATTCACAAGTGTAGTCGAAAAATATATACCTAGTTACTTTCTTTTTTCATCATGCTTTTCAAATAAATTATTATCTTTTGCTATGTATGAACTTGTGTGATACATACATAGCCAAATACAATATAGTAGTTAATAGTCACAAGACTAGTTTCAGCTAGAGAGACGTATAGCGATACCAGTACAATCTAGGTCCAGAATCTTCTACTGAATGTTTAAAACATGGCTCAAGCAAAAGCATGAAATCAGGACTTGTTAAGTTTTAATTTCTTGTTCAATTATGTACTTCAGCAGAATCCGTTTATAACCACAGCGCAACCATCTTGACGAAAAGCGTTGCTTAATACTACAAGCCGATGACGGGCAGTATCGTTGCCGGAGCGAGGAACTACGCCTTGCGATTGCCAACCCGCTTGCCCTGCGTGGCCATTATGGGTAAAGCCTCCAGATATTTGCCCAAAGTGGCGAACAACTGGAGAGGCCTATGTCCAGCAGTGGACTGCAATAGGCTGATGATGATGGTACTGTACGGAACACCGACTTACAAATTAAGCATTAAATTTTTTATATTGGTAGGTAATATTTTTTATATTTTATGCTTGCTACTATTTTCTTCAAAATACGTAAATTGGATAGACTTTGAGCAGTTAATGTAGCCTGTTCTGGTGTTTTATTGGTATCGTAAAGTGTGAATGTTCGGCCTTAATGGGACAACATCGTTTTGTTATGTAGATGATTTTTTTAACGGCACCGTTACACACGCTGGGTGGACAATAAAATATGTTCGCCATTCGCTTTTTGAACACCCTTTAAGTGTAATTTCAGGAAGAGATTGAAATTATTTTAGGGGCTGGTTTGGTAGCAGTTGATTGTTTTTCTTTTTGTTTATTGCGCAACGATGTGGCATGGGGTCATCATTATCAGCCTTTCGCAATCCTCTGCTGGACATGGGTATCCAGTAACGCCATATTGATCGATCTTGGGCATCACGCATCCAGCACTGGCCAGCGATTTTGCGCAAATCGTCACTCCACTGACCTGTTCTTAATTTTGACATATTTTCAAATTGAGTCTATACCAGTTTTATAATTAACCGTTTTTTCTGCCTTTGTACAAAAAAACTGTAAAAAACTTTTCAATAGAACACATTTTACGAAATCCTAATAAAAGATAATTAATCTTTACGAAATGTAAAGAGTATTCCAATTAATCAAACCCCGTCCTCTAGATCTACGATAACAAAAAAAAAATAACAAACTCAATTTAACTTCGGCGAAAAACCTTTTAAGCCCAAATACGTCCACATCTGCATATTCATCAATCTTTCTATTGTTTTACAAATTTAATATTACCGACATTAACATGACCGAGGGATGTAACGAAATTAAAATTAATTTCAGCTATACGTGCATACGTGGGTCACACAATAATGTGACGTGTCATCACCGGCATATTGTGGACTATGAAATTCCTTGTCGACGAAATTGAATAGAGGATTTTGTGGATTTTGTTTGTCGGAGCTAGATTAGAACTCCGTGTTTACGTATAGAAAGTGATAAATTTAATTAATATTAGTATTTATGGTTGATACTAGATGGCGAGTAATCTTTATTGTGTTGGAAAACACAATCGTGACAAAAGTTGTCTTCATTCAAACAGTGCACTAATGTTTACGCATGTACGTATAAAATACTCAGGCCAGGTGGAGTGACGATTTGCGCAGGACGGCTGGCAAGTGCTGGATGCGAGAGGCCCGGGACCGATCGAAGTGGCGAGCATTGGGAGAGGCCTATGTCCAGCAGTGGACTGATGATGATGATGATGTATAAAATAAATATGTGTTTACGTTATTGCAAATTCTCTTTCCTCTCCTTGCGGCATTGATATATTTTTTAATAATTAAATAGATAGCAATTGACCCCAACTTACATGATGTTATGCGATGTTAAAGCCTACGATGGAGTTCGCTCACCCAACAAAAACTGATTCACTCTCGCCTGAAGAAAATCTGAACTGACGAGAGTGAATCGGTTTTTGCTCGCTCCATCTTAAACTCTCACATCGATTAACACCTTTAAAAAAACCTCAACTCGCTTAAACAAAGTCGATTAATTTAATACAGCCATGCCATCTCCACGCCTCACATTGGATACGGCTGACCTCGCAAGCTTTGATTTCGCCAGTCACAATGCAGAGAGCTTATTACCAATTCCCAATATTGGGCGTCCACTCGTAAAACAAAACTCAGGCCGTGTTTACCGGGCTTGTTTGCCGACCGGCGAAATGTGAATTGAAACTTTCTCCACCGGATATAAAATCCATTTTCCTCTGCGGTTAAACAATTATGGCGTAAGGCCTTTAACTAACGGGGTGCCGTGTTGGGTGGCAAAGTGATTTTGACTCTGTTGGATATTACAGTTTAACAGGCAAGTTTTTTTTATAAAAAGAGCTTTTAGGATGACCTCACTCCACCTGATGGTAAGCGATCGTGAGGTCCAAAAGTTAGGTCGACAGGCTTATTAGACAAACCCATTGCGCCTGTCGCCCTCACCCTGAAGGCCCACAGAGATGAGTTTTTGCATTGTTAATAAGATATATCTAATATGTTTAGTAATACATTCATGAGTGAAATGCAAAAGAAACACTTAACACTTGTTATCGAATTGATAACAATAAAAAATATTTTCTTTTTATCACAGGGTACTAGGTACTTTCTATCATCTGATGGAAATCGAAATCTCTAATTCACTTGGACCACTGCCCAAACATCAGAATATCGCATATCACTATCTAAAGACAAACTACTTACCTACAATGGTTGTATTCCTTTGCAGCATATTTTTTTTGTTCAATAATTTAATATAAAACAAGAGGTCCAATATCGATTAAAGTGACGAACTATTGGAGCGGCCTATGTCCAGCAGTGGACTGCGAAAGGGTGTTAGTGATAATGAAATATTTAAAAGGACAAATAAAAACTTTGGAACTCCTTGCCGGACTCTTTGTTTCCGAAGACATATAATCTTGAGGTGTTCAAGACGAGAGTGAATCGGTATTTTCTGGGTAAGCGTGCTCCATCGTAGGCTTCAATATCACTTAACACCAGGTGAATTGTGGCCAAACGCAAACCCATAATGAATAAAAAAAAAAACTTTCCTTACATCGCATATTTGAAATGTTCTTATTTTTATTTTCATTTCTGGCTAGATTGTATAAACTTAAAACTTGTCTACGATATCCCAAACCTGTCACATTTCACAGCCACTCTACGTTTTCCAGTGTGAAACAAAGCAAGGGCCGTTGAGCGTTGCGAGTCCTGGGACAACATTCGTAGCTGATGGAAAGTTTCCACGCTTATCGCGAACCCTTGTGTGCGGGTAATTACGCAACCCTTATGTCGCGAAGAGACCTAATTACCCCTTTTATGAAATTAATAAGTTTGTGACTTATCGCTACGGCGTGCAGTGTGCGAATGTATGTAACTGTTTAAATTCGTTTTTAAGGGATTCGTAAACTCTTAACGGTATGTAACGGAGCCTATGAGGGATTCAAGTCACCCTTAACTGCTCGTGGTGCATCCTTCAGTTCAAGAAAAACAAGTTTGACGGGATGTTGGGTTTGTTTGGGATGTAAGGGGGCGACCCATCATCTTTTCGCTCCAAGCCAACCTCACCTGCTCGTGGTGCATCCTGCCGAATAACAAACGAGGCGCTGGCAACCGACTGGTGGCGGTATAACCATCACAATTGAAGGCGTAGCTAAATACCACAGACCGATGACGGGCAGCAGCGTCACCGGAGCGAGAAGCTACGCCCTGCGATCGCCAACCCGCCTGCCCAGCGTGACGATTATGGGTATATCGGTGGATATAGCAAACATCTGGAGAGATGTTTGCTCTAAGTGGCGAACAACTGGAGAGGCCTATGTCCAGCAGTGGACTGTAATAGGCTGATGATGATGATGATGATGAAGTTTGACGGGCTAAAGAATTTACGACGTGAATCTATTTGCAGAAATAATTTTATTTATTTATTTACTTCACGATTGAAGGCGTAGCTAAATACCAGGCCGATGATGGGCAGCAGCAAGCGGGCGGAAAGCAAAGGAAGCTATGCCCTGCGATTGTCAACCCGGCTGCCCAGTGTGGTAACTATGGGAAAAGCCTCCAGATGTTTGTACAAAGTGACGAACGACTGGAGAGTCCAACTGTTTACTACGATAGGCATCAAAATCCATTGCGTAGTTTTAAAGATGGATGCATTATGACAGACAGATTGTATAATTAAAATCAGAACACGTGATTTATTGAATATTAAATTCTTAGTTGGAAGTAAGTAACGTGACAGGTATGTATCGTCAAACACATAATAATACTTACAAATTTATTTAAAAGTAATATTTTTTTGAGCAGTATGATTTATGAGGCCTAAAATAAGATTAGTCTGGAGACCCACTTACGAGGTACCATTAATCAATCAACGTTTTAATTCGGTAGCTGCGTAAGACGTTAATGTTACGTATGTACGTGTAATATGAATAGGCTAATTGATTACTTATTTTTAACCGACTTCAAAAAAACGAGTTACCAAAAAAAAAGGCTCTCAACTCCACTGATATTTTTAAAAATATCAATGCATCACGTAATTTTTTTTCAAACCTAACCAATATAATTATGAGAATAAAAAAGGGTACCAGAGGTATAATTTAAATTCAAATATACATACTCAAACATGGAACAAACAAATGTTTCACACGAATGTTTGAACCGGATGGGGATCGAACCCACGACTTAGGTTCAGAAGGCAGGGGTCAGTAGCAATTGAGCCACCGGGGAAATGCAAGCTAACACATTGTTTCACACACTGTGCAATAAATGTTCAAAATATGTACACTTTTTACGCGAGATATTTTTGTCTTTCTTTAATAAAACATTTCTAACAAAACCTCGGTCCGTGTACCGACAGACCAAACAATAGTCCGCTCTTTGACCCAATTTGGCTTCAGTGACGTCAGTGGGACGTGCTGTGAATCGCAAACATTACATCGGACATGGATTCAGTTAGCGATGGGACCACTGTGCAAAGCTGCAGTGCCCACAAATCTACCAATGCACATGAGAAATCGTTTTGTTAAACAAAAGGAAAATACCTTATGCATTTTTGTTATATACGTATAAATACATTTCAGTGGAAGGTACTAAGTATATTGGGATCGCCCAAATAACTTAATTATAAAATAACTGGGATGTAAGGGAGTGGCCTATCATCTTTTCCCTCCAAGCCAACCTTACCTGCCCGTGGTGCATCCTGCCGAATAACAAACGAGGCTCTGGCAGCCGACTGGTCTGGGTGATAAAGCGTAGCTAAATACCGCAGGCTGATGACGGGCAGCAGCGACACCTGAGCGAAAAGCTACGCCGTCCGATCGCCAACCCGCCTGCCCAGAGTGACATTATGAGTAAAGTGATTGCCCAAAGTGGTGAGCATGAAATATAAAGTTCTCGATCCAAACAAATAGAGTTCCGTTATCCGGTTTAAGAAATTGTTTCCGCTACAACTTAAAGCGATACCTAAGTAGAAAGAAGTGTACTTTTCAAAAGTTGTTACTTCCGAAGATTCAGTTTCAATTTGTAAGCTCTTCGAGAAACTGATAAATTGGGGATGATACCTTTTTAATCATACTTTTTGTACATTTAGAAAAAAATGGCGGATTGATTTCATGGACGTCATTCAGTATAGCTTGGGTATTCGAGTATTTTTAAGGCACAGTGCAATGCCTAACATTAGCCTGTAGACGTTCACAGCTGGACATCTCCCAAATGACAATTGTCAATGGGGGGAACTGTGCACAAAAATGTAATTCCGGGGACACAGTTATATCATGCGGATGCCTACCGTGAGAAAAGATATTGTCTCTTATTCGATATTAAAGTGAGATTTGATTTTGAATTTTAGGGACTCAAAACCACCAAACTTAATCCCCTCGTGCACTGTCCGAAGTTATAACACACGTAACTCATAAATTACTTCACTTACCGCGATGCACTCAAGGGAACTATTGGACAAACTCAACACTAGCTTTGAAAGAAACCCGAGATGGGACGTACCCGTAGTAAGGGTCCAATTTCCTTGATTGCTTCCTTCAATGCGCTTCGTACTAATAAAATTGAAATGCCAACACTTGGACTACAGTTTGAGATTGAGTGACTCAAGAGTGCTCTGTCAGCTTCCAATCAAAGATGTCAGGTTTCCTCAAACGACAACGTTTTTTATCCGACTGTTTTAATGATTTTTTCTAGTGCTTTAAAGATATTCGAAATGTAAAAAATATTATACCTAAATGTTAGGTCAATAGTCCTCGGTTAGTCTATATGGTTTCCGGATTAATAATATGACCAGACTATCTCGTCCTGTGGGTGTCCTAGAAGACAACTAAGGGAATATCAGGAAACGGGCAGCAGCGTTTACCTGGGTACAAATTAAAACTGACTGCCTCGATGGCTCATTTAGTAGTGACCTCTGCCATCTGAGCCAAGGGTCGTGGGTTCGATCCCCACATAGTACCTACAAACATTTGAGCGTATGAATATGCCTTTCGTATGAACATTTGTATTGATCTGGGTGCTAATTATGTATAATTAAAAAAAAAGTATCTAAGTAAGTTTATCAGTTGTCTAGCACCCATAGTTTGATTAGTTTGGGGCTAAATGACGATTTGTGGTCCAAGGTGGCATGTCTTGGATTATAAAACCTACTGCGGTCACCAAACCGCCTGCCAAGCTTAAAAACTAAGGCAAATTCATAACCGCGTGGATTTCAAGCTCGTTTCCGCTCTGCCTCAGTGTAACAGCAACCGGGTAAGTAATAAATAATAATCAACGCAAAACTTATACAAGACAAGATGATTTATTTTCAAACTAATCGCTTCTTACGCTCCGTTCGGTTTCTACAATTAATTGTAGACACGACAGCTACTCGTAGTTCGGATGGAGCTAACCCAATTTCACCAAACACTGGATTATAACTTGTGTACGTTTGCTTTGGGTGAGGCGCTCAAGAAGTTGGTGTCCTTATTTATGTGACATAAAGCTGTTTTCGGATTTCAGACTAATATGTTAAGTAAGTTCGATAAGATTGAATCTTGGGCGAGTAATAATAGTTACGAAGTCTTTTTCTTAATTAGTAGAAGACAGGCAATGGGCGAGATTATACCTCGGTATATTGAAAAGCAAGTTAAATCGTTGGATTATGTCAGCCTATTTAGGTAACTACTGAAACAAAGTCGTATGCGATAAATGTGCTTTGTCTAGAGTGGAAATCAGTTAAAATTACTGCGTTCGAAACAACGACTACACATTGCCGAATTTAAATTAGTTTGTGAGTTCTTCTAGTAACGATCGCTAAAAAATGTATTTATAATAGAAGGCTTTTTAGATGTGCATACGTCATATTGACGTGCGAGCCTATTGAACTGAAGCTTTAAAATCATGCATGAGAAATGCAAAGTCATATACTTAATTTTCCCACTTAACCTCGGGATATGTTGGGGGAATAATTTTTACCAATTGTCCTTCCGTTCTGATCTGTGTTCGCCAGTGGGTCTACAGGCAATTTATTTTTACCATGGTCCCATAACACTAAGTGGTAAGAGGTGTGCTTTCCTGATCCACTAAAAGATTAACTATTGTCGAAAAAAATCAATAAATGATGATGGACACAAGTACCCACAAATTTGAGTTCAGACGAGCACCACAACAACTCCAAACACTACAGTTAAGACATTAAATATTTATAATAACACCAAAAGGTAATACGAAAACAAAACAGAAGTACAATCGAAAATTATTGCAAGTCCCCGGGGATTTCAGATCGCATAAATAACACCTGTTCATATGGCACAATGTTATTTATACCCCGCAATACTGGAGTACGTATTATTCGATTTATCTGAACAATGGAAGAAGGCTTTACAATTAAATAGTCTCCGCCGGATATAAACTTTTGCGTTTGTGAAATATTATCTTCTCACTAGCTGTGCCCGCGGCTTCTGCCCCCCCATTTTAGGGAAGTGGGGGTTTAATAAGGGACATAAAGTAGCCTATGTTACTCTCCATCCCTTCAACTATCTCCACTTAAAAAATCACGTCAATACGTCGCTCCGTTTTGCCGTGAAAGAAAGACAAACATACAGACAGACTTTCCCATTTATAATATTAGTAAGTATGGATAATTATTTGTTTATTGCACAAAATGGTAAAATGGCAACCGTAATGCTAGGAGCATTCTCTACCAGCCATAATCTTCATCAATAGCTTGAAGACGTCCTCTGTTAGATTTAGGGGTCTCCTGAAGACATTTATCATTTGGGGGGCCTGAGTCACCACGCTTGGTAGGCAGGTTGGTCACCGCCGTTTTCTAAGAAGGTTAATTTCATTCATTCAATTCTGTAGTATATATTATAGCATAATATCTATGTGCATACTTCCAACAATATGAATCATATGTCAAAAAGTTCTACACATATTTATCCACTATCTTTAGACACACGGACAATGTTGCGAACAGAGCTTGCAACAACAATATTCAAGAATCCTAATATAACAAAAGCAGTACAATAAATACATTGTATTATTTTAGGATTTGCAAAAATGAAGCTCCTATTTCGGTAGTATTTATTGCAAAAATATAAGTATTTGTACTTGTTATTTTGTATCATGTCATGGAAATATAACTCTTTGTGCTTTTTATTATTTTAGTCGAGTCACATGTCTATTCGAGAAATGAGAAACAGTAAAAAATCTATTGTTATCGACGCACAATAACCGTCAACAGCGTTCAACGCGTTAAGTAGAGCTATTAATAGAAATTGCTACTAATACCCAAACACATAAATAGTTCGAGAAAGCCTACATAATCATCATCATCAGCCCGTGTCAGTCCACTGCTGGACATAGGTCTCTCCTAACGTTCGCCACCGTGATCGATTTTGGGCCTCTCGCATCCAGCACTTGCCAGCCGTTCTGCGCAAATCGTCACTCCACCTGGCCTAACGGCGTCCTGGCTAACATTACGTTTGCCGATACGCGGTCTCCACTCCAGAACTCATTTACCCCAACGGTTATCGGTTCAAAAGCCTACATGCAAAGTTAAAAATAGTCTTAGATAAAATAAAACCTCAGTAAGAAAAACAGACCACAAAAAAAGCCATCGGCTATCAGACGTTTTCCAAATTACCTGCCCACTTTGTTAGCTCAGGAACCTAATTAAAGTAAATGAGTTCCACTCGAGTACCTAAAGTCTGACACTGGAGTGTTTCACTTGTCCCTTTTCTATTCTAAGTTTGCACACGAGGTCTAACTTAGTTCATTTAATTTATTAATTAATAGAAAAGTGAGTAATTTGGTGATCTCCAGGTATTCCTTCAATAAATAAAAAAAAGTTATAGATTTTTATGCATCATCATCATCATTACACAGATTTCACATTCGTGATTTTATTCTTTAATTCCCTTACCGAAAAATAAACGTACATTGAAACCGTTCCATAGTAACACAAAAACTTATATAAAATTTAATACAGCCGACACTTAAACTGAAGTACTGGACTTTGAACAAAGGCGAGTGGACAATTCCTCATGATTACACAAAGTTGGAATGTTAGTTGGAGCCTGAAAATGTTATGCGTACACAGTGACGAAATATTGTCAAAAGTTTGTGTTGCCGGCCTACACAATCAAGGTTCCGTAGCTGCTTTAACGTTGAAAGCTAGAATTGAAGTTTCTTCTTCTGACTGCATTTCGAATGGGCTACGACAGTCATTCTCTAAGCCTTAGAGTCTAAAGGAAATCTCTTAATCAAGTACGTAGAAGAAATCGGAGTCCATGAGGTATGTTACACTTTATTATTCACTCTTTAAGGGTGTGTTTCCAGAAAACATTGTGGCTGCGTATAGCTGAATTATTGATAAACGTTGTACTCGTAATACATTATTGTAAGAATTTTGGCGATGAAAAAGAGTAACTATGCATAATTTGACGATTCATAAGTGCTTGTCATAAGCCTACTTGAATAAAGATATTTTTCATTTTAAATTTTTAATTAGCCACTTATGTTACTCAAATTACAAATCTCATACTTTTTATCATTGATGTGGCCAAGGCGCATCATCTATTTTGCATTTAAGCATTTAATATTGTGAACTATCTTCCAATTAGGGTCGACCATAATATTGTGTATAGAGCTAAATAATCACCGGCTTTAGTTCAAACGTCAATAAAAATAAGTTCCTAGATAACTATCTAGACTAGACTCATGCTCACCATTCAATTGTATAACTATACGTATACTATTGAATCGTGATCAATTTTCATAAACGTTTTTTCTTCAAAGGTGCAGAACCTTTAAGGCCCTGATCAAAGTTTGCCTAAGCCCGTTATATTACGAGCCCAAGACAAACTTGGTAAGCTGAAATAATTTACGCGTGGGCTAAGTTGTGAGGGAGACAAATTCTTTGAGCGGTTTTATTAAGTTTAGGATGGCGGTTTTAAGTCGAGTATTTTTATTCTTTTGTTTTTTATCACGGGAGAGACACTTAAAGCTGATGGAGGAGCGATGTAATGGAAAAATTAATTCGGTGTTAATAGTATATAAAAATTATAGTCTTTTTTAATAGTAGCCAAGCATAGCGATTTTCCTTCGCCTAGTGGAAAGAAAATATTATTATTAATCACCTATGCTAAATCACCTAGGTGATTTGAGTCCGCTAAAAATAATAATAGGTCAAATTAGATCACCTTGCGAGGTGATTTAAGTCGGCTCTAAATAAAATTGCTTTTTTAGTATACTTTAATCACCTGCGATTGTCTTCGATTATTATTATTTACATATGATTTTCATATAAAACGTACCAGGAGCACATAACCACTTGGAAAGTTAAAAGATGGATGTCCACAAGTTAGGTGGCTGGCACAAAACAAGCAAAGCATCCTTCATCTTTTAACTTCCCATGCGCTCCTAGTATGTACTTTCAGTCAATGAAAACCACATCCACTATAATCTGCGCTATGAGTAGACGCCCACCTCTTAACTTCCCACGTGGTTATGTGCTCCTTGTATGTTTTGCTAACTAAAATATACTTTGTAACGATGGTTTTGTTGTACCTGTATAAGCTATAATCTCCCAACGCGGTGTAATGGACGGTAAATTTTATCTCGTGTCTCAAACGTCATAACAAGTGAACGATATACCTTCTAACACAATAATCTCACATCACTAACATACAAATTGCATTTCACTGTTCGTAGTCAACGCTACGAATACAGTCGCTACGAAACTTAAAGTCATTTGTCGTAGCACCGAGGACTACGAACTCGACTACGGATGTACTTCTTGCGAACTAATATGCAAACATAACAGGTTGGGAAGTGGTTTCTCTGCAATCATGATGACCGCAGTAGCAGTGTAGTTGTTGTCTTTGTTACGCACATAGTGACAGAAAGAGATGAGAATGTGAATCTCTTCTAAGTATCTTGTTATATTTTTTTTTACTTGTATTCAAAAATTTTTATGCTTCAAATTAACTATAAACCTATTTATGTTATTACCTATTATTATTTTCAAATGCATTTCAAATTTGGGTTTTCTTATAGAATATACTCGTAATACTATTATATATCAACTCAATATCAAGCGTAATTATGACGTTATGAACAAACATTTTACTTATGTTTTTGACCAGCTTCAAAGAAAGGAGGTTCTCAGTTTGGCCGGTATGTTTGCATGTATACTGTGCGTATATAATGTTTGTCCGCTATAGTATTAGAAAATAATAAACTAGTTTTTCATTCTTCATCGACTTTATTACTCCACTATTACTTTTCAATCAAATATTAGTAAAAGACATCAATACCCTACTTAATCGCTTGGAACTTAATTAAGTTCACAGTTCAAAGTATTCTCTGAACCATGATCTTTACTAGCCAGTGACTTGCACCACGTTACGTCGTAAAAAGGTAATTCGACAAAGCGTTTTAATTAAACCTCTTTGTAACGCAATGTATAATAGGATTCGAGTCTCGCAGGGAATAATTACCGAATTATTTATTGATACAAACCAATTTCGATGGATATAAAGAGCTACTTATCATATTCGCGCTCCTAGCTACCCTCACCGGCCCGTGGTGCATCGTACCGAATAATACACGAGGCTCTGGCAATCGACTGGAGGCGGTAGAACCATTACGATAGGCGTAGCTAAATACCACAGACCGATGATGGGCAGCAGCGTAACCGGTGCAAGAAGCTACGCCCTGCGATCGCCAACCCGCCTACACAGGCGTTGCAATCTTAACTAATATTATAAAGCTGAAGAGTTTGTTTGTTTGTTTGTTTGTTTGAACGCGCTAATCTCAGGAACTACTGGTCCGAATTGAAAAATTCTTTTTGTGTTGAATAGATCATTTATCGAGGAGGGCTTTAGGCTATATAACATCACTCTGCAACTATTAGGAGCGAAGAAATTATGGAAAATGTAAAAAAAAACGGGGAAAAAAATAACTATTCCACGCGGACGAAGTCGCGAGCATAGCTAGTTAAGGATAAAGCTTCCAAATGTTTGCCCAGTGGCCAGTGGCCTTATATCCAGCAGTGGACTGACAGGCTTAAATGGTGACAAGCCAATTAAACTCTGGCTCTTAGAGAAGTAATAAATTCAATCTTTTAGTTGTTGAAAAATCTTGAGGACTTAATTTGCAGTAAAAATTTTACGACCTAGAATTTTACGGCGTTGGACGTTGGAGTTGTTCTGTTCTAGAATAGTCATCTTATAAAACGTCAGTCTTTCTAGTTTATGTAGAAAATCATTTCAAGTTTATAAGTAAGTTAATGAACTTTTTTGTAAATTCTAACATAAAGTTAGTAAATTTATGTCAACTTTTTGATGATGATTTGACAGAACCTTTTGTGTCATGTTTATGATTCGTTGATTTCAACTTTCAAAGATGATTTGACATTAACTGTCCATGTGAACGAGTGTTCACTATGAGGCAGCAGTCAAGGTGATATTGTCATTGAATATTCAGCATAATTATGCAAGATAAAACAGACTTTAGTTAATACTAGCTGTGCCGGCGGCGTCGCACGCGTGGATATCGGGTTTCAAAAATAACGGACATCCGTAAAATGGTACTCAAACTTCAAGTTAGACTTCTAACGATACATTTGATTCCATGGAGTAGTTTTTACGTGATGCGATGTGATAAAAATTTCTCCCGTTTTCCCAACGCTTCCCGTCACTGCTCTGCTCCTATTGGTTGTAGCGTAATGAAAAGTATACTATAACCTGCCCAGGAGTATGAAGAATAATCGTACCAAGTTTCGTTAAAATCCGTTGAGTAGTTTTTTTTCTATAGCGAACATACAGACAGACAGACAAAAATTTTACTGATTGCATTTTTGGCATCAGTATCGATCACTAATCACCCCCTGATAGTTATTTTGAGAAAATATTTCATGTACAGAATTGACCTCTCTACAGATTTATTATAAGTATAGATATCATCGTTTATTACAACGTCATTTCGCGAAATGGACTCTATAAAAAAACTTTGCGATATAAATCATCGCGAGCCAATAAGAAATGCTACCAGATTGTAACAACATCGACTTCATTCCGAATATCGGGTGAAATATTTTCGACCCGACTGCCATCTATCTTACAAATGGGGTCTGGTAAACAAAATCATCACTTACGTGCCCTGACAGCATCTCACGAGGATCCGTCAACATGGAAACTTATCTGCGCGGTTGTTCACTCACTTTTAGTAATGTATTCTAGCCGTGGGAAAACATCGGTGAGTAAAAACATCGCGAGCGAGACGAGACGTTATGTTTGTAATAACAAGCCGGGGCGTAATATTTTTGAGTTATATCTGTATATAACTGAGCCTAAAATATATTGAGCCTGTGCTCATAATGTGGATAGATATACTATCTATGATATACAAAAAAGTTTAAAACATGTGACATGTTTCATGAGTTTAAAAGAAGCCACCAAAAAACCCTACGATTTTGCAACGCCCTTTTGTGCTACTAATTACAGAGGTAACAGTTTTATTTATTAGAGCCTGTAAGAAATATTTTTATTCCACCTTTAACCAAGAAAAATTAGGCGTTTGCGTAGCTTCTTGAAGGATAGGATTGATAGTTATCTAAGTGAATAGAAATTTTGCATTGAGACTTCATATTCCATTTAGTACCAAGATATAGTCATACATGCAAACATTTATTATAAAAATAGTTTCAGTCAAGTCACGTAGCTCAGTTCACCGTAACGAAAGCCAAAGCATTGCAGTGTTCACGCTTCCAATGTTCCTGAAAGTGCTGAAAATCAGTTTCTGGATAGAATAGGACATTGTAAAGTTCCGTAGAGGCACTTTCGTTTCTAAGGAACAAGATTGGACTGGATAACTTACAGAATTCAAATTGTCTATTTCGTTGTACAGAGTAGATCAATGCCTTACTTATGCGAAATGCGACTGAAGTCACTGAACGGGGTTCCGCTGAGTGTAGTGGGCTGTATGCTACCGAATTAAGTTAAGTAATCCTGTATTGATTAGTAGCAAGTCATAATTAACTCGGTTAGAGCTGCGGGTGTCCATGGGCGGTGTCGACTGCTTACCATCAGGCATCACACTTGCTCGTCTGCCGCCTCTCGCATAAAAAAAAGTCATAATCGCTACCCTACGCCTGATGGGAAGCGAAAGAGAAGCCCAAATGGCTGTGACAACGGGCAAGTAACTGGTCAGTTACCTGTCAATTGCTACTGATACATTACTACCAATGCAGTACTCACTCACGAGCTCCGACCCTATACACGGACTTGGCTGTGGTATTCTGTAGGGTGGATGTCCTTCCCCGGACGGGTGGCTCAATTCGAGAGGCCCTATGCCTTTCAAATAAATAAGGTAAGGTTTAAGAGAGGTAGGGCATTGCGAATCTTCGCTCGAATTGAGCCGCCCGTCCGGGGATGGACCTCTACCCTATAGAATGCCGCAGTCAAATGACCTCTGAGTCGTGTTTCTGCCGGTGCGTAGGGTTTCCGGAGCTCGTGGGGGGTTGGGTTTGGGACGGCATGGCGGTGGCAACTGACAGGTAACTGACCAGTTACTTGCCTATTGTCACAGCGACTTGGGCTTCTCTTTCGCTTTCCATCAGGCGTAGGGAAGCCATTATGTCGAGCCACTTTAAAAAAAAGGTGATTATGAATACAATGTCTTTTTATTCATTTTCTACCTTACATACCAATTAAGTAGTACATCAAAAGCAACAAAACAGACCGATCACAGGCAATCCTTCAAAGCGATGTAATTAAAGTGCTAGTTTTGCGCCACGCGGCCGATGCGATGGTCCAGACAAATCGTTCCGGGATTGCCATTTATCTATCGGGGCATCTCGCTGGGGCTCGATCGAACTGTTTTTCTGTCACCATGACGGATCTATCGCCGCATCGGCCCCTTTGACGATTAGAATTTAATTTTGTCCGCTACAATAGTTCGTTGTTGTAACGGATTTGATATTCTATTCGATGGAATATTTTGTAGGAATTGGAATATGGAATAGGCTATTATGGCTAAAAATTGTAATTTATCCGTCTTTTAGCTTATTCAAAAATATAAGTAACACGTATTTTTTTATTTGTAAATTAGACTAAAAATTTCAAAGTTACAGCCCGTTGAAACTACGCGTGACGTCACTCGGTGAGGCATTTTTCGGGAGCGAGTGACGTCAAAGACTCCCACTCCTAACTTTTGATGCCTTGTATCTTTGCTATTGTTTATTTGAATGAAAAAAGGAAAAATACGTGTCTTTTCTTCCAGGTAAAGACCTTATATTCCCTTAGTCATATTTTACGATACCAGGATAAGATGAAGTGATGCTATTTCTAAATCTGAAAACCACACGATGTTTTTTTATTAAAATAGGTACTGTAAATATTACGTTACTAAACAGGTAACGTAGGTATTCTTGTATTATTTTACTTACAAAGTAACTGCACAGCTAATCTGTTGTTTCACTATGAAACTGAAGGAGCAGAAAGTACATCAACATTTGCATATTTCTACACGAGTGCACTATTAAATTATCTTTTACGTAATTACGTACATGGTTCTCATGAAGACAATGTTTTTGTGGCTGAAATTAATTTGAGACGGTGATTATAATACCGCATATACTGTACTGAAAATATATTGTACTTGTATTTTATGCTAATTTATCTGAGCCTAAATTCGATATCTAAATTGAAACTGGCATCATCATCAGCCTATCGCAGTCCACTGCGACATAGGCCTCTCCAGTTGTTCGCTACTTAGGACAAACGTCTGGAGGACATACCCATAATCGCCACGCTGGGCAGGCGGGTTGGCGATCGCAGAGCATAGCTTCTCGCTCCGAAGACGCTGCTGCCCGTCATCGGTCTATGGTATTTAGCTACGCCTTCAATTGTGATGGTTATACCGCCACCAGTCGGTTGCCAGTGCCTCGTTTGTTATTCAGCAGGATGCACCACGAGCAGGTGAGGTTGGCGTGGAGCGAAATGATGATAGGCCGCTCCCTTACATCCCTCCAATAATGTACATTTATAGACCTTACCTATCTATGCCTACGTAAAATATTTTTATGCTGATAAAATATAACTGTATTCGTTCAGCGCACCCAGTAGTAAGTTCACGGCATATAATTGAAACACGAAACACATCTACGAAAAGAAATAGGAGAAGTAAAAAATATCAATTTCAACGGTGACTGTGAGTGTGTAATATCAAGTAGCGTATTTCTGCAAACATTGTCTGATAAATTAGCATAAATGTTTTCATTTTTGTGCGAGAGTAGTCACCTACACGAAGCGTACATGTATAAAGTGTATTATGTAGTTTATTAAGGTCAATGAACTTTATATTATGTAAAATGTAAAATCTAAAATATAAGAGATGTAAGGGAGCGACCACAGGAGCGACCTATCTCGCTCTTCAAGCCAACCTCACCTGCCCGTGGTGATTGAAGATGAACTGTAGGTAGGTATATTGAAGATTAGTTTGAACAGATTAGTAGCTAAAATGTTACATTACATCTTCATCACAAAATTGCATGCATTGACCCGAAAAATGTGTTATGGAAATGAAAATCAACAAAGCCACAAATTATAATGTCTACCGAAAAACCAAACAATTTCCACATGAATTTCAAAGATTTAAGGAAGCTATTTTTTTTGTGAATGTGGTTTCTAGAAACTGTCCTAAATGAAGCCGACCTATAGAACAAAGGAAAACTTTACTTTTAGACAACATAATAACCATAATAGTCCCTATTTATAGAAAAACCATATCCAGAAATTACTATTATTCAAATGAAGGTTCATTCAACCAATACGGATGATGACAAGGTATGAAAATGAAGAAAATAATTAGTCCGTCTCTTAGATAATAAAAAAATATAAGACCCGTATTTTTTGTTTTGTCGAAATAACAAGAAAATACTTAGATATAGCGCATTAAAGTTACGGAGTGGGGGCTAACTACGTCACGTTAGAGTATATTTTGTACTCTAACGTGACGTCATGTGACATTTAAAATCAATGTATCTTCGTAAGTTTTTGAACAAGAGGCAAAATAAAAAATACGTATCCAATATTTTTCATTAATCTATCTGATGGACATTAAATTATTTTTTAGTCATCATCCCAATTACCGTCCACTGCTGAACGTAGACCTCCCCAAACAACGCACGAAATGATTGATTGAAATGCAGGTTTCAATTTGACTTACCATCAAACCATTAGTACGATTCGACTGGCTCGATGGCTCATTTGGTAATGACCCCTACCTCCTGAGCCAAGGGTCGTGGGTTCGATTCCCGCACAGTACAACAAACATTTGTGTTCATGAACGAACATGTTTGTTTGTCTGGGTGTCCTCTATGTATAATATGTATTTATTAACAAAAAAAGTATCTAAGTAAGTTTATCAGTTGTCTAGTGCCCATAACACAAGCTTTGACTTAGTTTGGGGCGAGATGGCGATGTGTGGCCCCGCGAGGCATGGCTTGGGTTATTTATTTTTTATTAGTTATGACGTACTTAACTTCTACTGACTGAAATGAACTTCTGTTTAAAATTAAATCTCGAGACATTTTATTAGTGTGTTATACCAACTTGCCATTGGAGAGAATCCCGCGTTAGAAAATTGCTTTTGGGTTTAACCACGGACAAGATCTCGAGAGGCACATTCAACACTTTGAACAAATTGCTACATGATAGTAATACATGCATGTTTGTTGCATTATGCAGTACTGTATTTTTTCTGTAAGATACTTCTAACTTACTAGTAATGTTAGCAACTTTCCGCTTCTTTGTTTCATGACTGTGATACTGATATGATGTCATCCTTTCAAATAAATTTTGGTTAATTTCCACGAGAGATTAGGTACCTGTCCCTTCGTTAATTTTTTTCGATGTGTTGGTACTATTCATTACCTAACTAATAATTATTAATACATAGGGGTATAGTTTCTAAAACTCTAAAAAGTCTGGCTTTTGTTTATAGTTCCCAGAGCTGTAAAACTTATAACAAGCAACCCAAAAACAAACAAATGGACTTGTTTTTGCTTTTGCCAAGTACTACTTATTACAGTAGTAAACTGAAACAATAATAACGCCTAGATGTTTCCTAGGAGTAACACATAGTAGTATTATAAACTACGATTCTGCCTTCATATCTTATCTCATTCTTTATGAGTCTCAGAGGACCTCTACATACTTGAACGAGGGATCGTCAGGGGCAAACATTTCTTGACGTTCAGAAAGGATAATTTTATTATAGTCAAGGAAATATAGTTGCTATTCTGTCAACACAAAGCTGTATGATAATTCTTTTGAAATGCAAGCAAATGAGGAGGATTTATGCTGTCTGCCGATATAATATTTTAAACTGTCCCAGTTTATATGGTGAGATAATAATGATGCATCTGGCACCGTTTAAAATTTTGAGATATAATAAATATAATGTTTTTTAAAAACAATAAAAATAATATATTTCTATAAATGCACACATTGTCAGGATTTTAATAACCTTTATATTAATTTGACGACCTTCGACTTGAGTTTGGTTCAGTGGTACCTAGTAACGCTGCATCTGAAACAGGGGTCGCAGGTTCGGTCCCCGCACACTCGTACAGTATAACAATTTTTGGGCATTGACATTTCTGTTTATACCTATTGGTCTGCGTTTTTACTATGTACGAGTATAATATGTATTAAAGTAAGTTTAACAGTTGTCTAGTCCCATAGTACAAGATTTGGCTTACTTTGGGGCTAGACGGCGATGTGTGGGCCAGCGCCATGTCTTGGGTTATTTATTTATCATCAACCTATCGCAGTCCCCTTGTACATAGGCATTTTGGTCATACATCTGCCTACTGGTGGCGGTATATCCATCACTATTGAAGGCCAAAACCACAGGCCGATGACGGGCGCCAGCGTCACCGGAATGAGAAGCTACTGCCCTGTGATCGTAAAAACCCGCCTACCCAGCGTGGCGATTTCGGGATTTATATTTATTACTAAATGTAATAAAAATAAATCTTGAACTACTACTAACTTTTTCTTGACTACTACAATTCTCATTCTTGACTACTACAGTTTCACTAAATAGTCTTCATAATACCCAAAAACTGTGATGACGTGGAAGGAGCGGACATAAACTTCAGATTACAAGTTACCTATCGTCTAACCCTTGTCAGAACTTTTTCCATTTCGGGGTTTTCTTTTCTAAGTCGAAATGATAAAAGTTTGGGTAATTAAACGGCAAACATCATTTTGGTACTTCATAAAATTAATTTGGGCAAAATCAACGGGTTAAATTTTTGATAATCACTCGAGTTCTGAAATTTATTATTTCTTGAGAAACGTTTTTACAGCTTCGTTATTACGTTAAGTAACTTTTGGTAGCATAAATTATGTAGATTTCCCCGTAAGTATTTAGTATAAATAACATTTATTTAAGGGAATGAGATGTTGTGGCTTACATTTTTTGTATCGCAATATAATAAAATCTTAATAATAAAATTTAGTTGCCACTGCTATGCTGGTCTGCGAGATGCTTCATCACGCTTCGTTTAAAGGATGAAACACATTATGTGCTGGCAAACAACTTCACGTTTAATACGCAAAATAATACGACAAAGCCGTCTTACTTTTTAATGGTACTGAATGGAATTTTTGCGTTACATCGTTCATAGTGTTTTTATCGCCAAGAAACCATTATGAGTACTCTAAAGAATTGATTACTTTCTCACAAAAGATGGAAGGTCTTCCTAGATTACCAGACACAATAGTTCTAACAATAGATTAGGATTTTAAAAGAATATTCGGTCTTAAGACTTTAAGGTACTAAGTTAGAGTTAAGCGCATTGTAGCGGCTTTACTGTATAAGTTTTCATTGCGTAATCATCACTATCGGCCTGCAGACGTCCACAGCTGGATATAAGCCATTCACATAATCATCATCATCAGCCTATCGCAGTCCACTGCTGGACATAGGCCTCTTCAGTTGTTCGCCACCTAGGGCAAACTTCTGGAGGATATACCCATAATCGCCACGCTGGGCAGGCGGGTTGACGATCGCAGGGCGCACCTTCTTGCACCGGTGACGCTGCTGTCATCGGCCTGTAGTATTTAGCTACGCCTTCTACTTTTCACATCAGAAAAGTAAATAATTATGAATGAAAACTGGGCTCTTGATTGTTATACAACGTACTGGCTGTTTCATTCTCAGCCAAATTGATGATCGCACATTGTAATGGGTATCGGAACTATCGGACTAACCGATAGATATAAGAAAATAACAACTTTATAAAGTCTACCAACAGAAATTCTACCGGATAACCGTTTTACTCTGGCTAAACGTTACATTCGACGTCACCAATGCCTTTAAGGCGAGTATTCTGCATCGAAGATTGTGAACACATCGTTCAGAATTTACTATTCGGAACACGGTAAACCACCCGAAGATATAAACGGGACACGTACAGAACATAGATTTGCTCCGGGTACTGTTGACGAATCATGGCTCGTACTCGTATTGGCCACGCGTTCTATCTCAGTGAGTTACTGAGAAAGCTACCTTATATTTTGGTTTTGTACACGATTTTTGTGCACATCTGTTCTTTATTTATTACAGTAGACTGAGATGTAATGGGGCGTCTTTTATTCATCTTATTGCACGACTCAAAGGTTGACTGGTAGAAAATTGTTTTAGCAATAAATTTGCCTTTTACGCCACCTTATATTATTGTTACTACCTTCATTGCCCATTTTGAGACAGTCAATTACATTAATGAAATTGCGAAAAGAATAGTAAACTTCCCCTACCTGACGGTTGTCTGGAAGAGATCGCTTACTAGTGATAAGACCGCCTAAATTGTACCACTATATGTCTTTAATAGTTTCTTTGTAAATGTTTGTATTTTGTGCAATAAAGAATATTTATCTATCTAATTATGATTGAATGATTTTTTAAGGTTCAAACCATACTTTACAATACATCAATGCTACAAAAGTAACGGAATGCCAGTGAGATAACGGCTTCAATGTAGACATTGTGAAGCAAATTGTCTCCTTGATATGAATGCAATACTACGAGTATATGCTACTTTCGTATGCTCATAGCGCGCTCGACGAAATAATAGCTCTATTCGAACTTCAAAACGATTTGTCAGAACAATAGTTCACAGTTTCGAACAGTTTTCTATTGGATGAGCAAAGCGACAATGTTTTTTTTTCATATTCGTTCGGTTTGTATCGACTAGCACGTGCTTAATTGCTACGAAGAGCCAGTTATGACACAGCTTTTGAATTTTCTCTCAGGCTCCATTTTCTACGAAACGTTCAATTGGTTAATTTCTTTTTATTTCTCTTTATAAGTCATCAACAGCTCACTTAATTGTTACGAGGAAACAGTCATGACATATATTTTAAATTTTCTCTTGAGCTCCTTTTTCTACGAAAGTTTCTAAGTTAACTTGTTTAATTTGCTTAGTACAATCAACAGCTTATTGAAATCAACTAATATCTTCATAATGTAATCATAATATAACCTACTAAGGGAATATAGCATATCCTTAATTGCCCTAAATAAAGTCTTAGTCAACCACACTACCTAATATTACTTCTTCATCTTAAAAGTATCGAATGAAATGTCAAACATGAAAACATAGGTACTAATTCTTGAACTCTTCCAAACTTACACTGATTCTGGGGCCCTACCTATTAAATTTAAACCATAGACAAGGTTTAGATTTCGCCACCGAACGCTCCGTTCATAAAATTACTACGAGTCGCAGTTTTTCAAGTACCTTGGAGGGTAATGGGGACCAAACAAATTTAGGCCACATTAGAAGTTAGCAATAAGTACATACTCGTATTAGAGCTCTGATGGGTATTTCGCACGCTATGTTCGTCTGTTATGACCCTCTAGGGATTGTTGGATAATTATTACTGTACAAGATATCTATTTAACCCTGAATGTAGAACTCTAATCAATAGACTCTTCAAAGTATGTTTGTTGTATTGCTGGAAGCTGAATTTGATCGAATTGGAACTGTAAATATACCTGGTGGACCTCAAGTTCCCAAATTAGACCGTAGGATCATCTACAGCTCTAGTTAAAGTTATTGCATTGATGATCCTTATTAGATAGTTCAGTAATGGGATGTAAGGGAGCGACCTATCATCATTTCGCTCCAAGCCAACCTCACCTGCCCGTGGTGCATCCTGCCGAATAGCAAACGAGGCTCTGGCAACCGACTGGTGGCGGTATAACCATGACAGCTGAAGGCGTAGCTAAATACCACAGACCGATGACGGGCAGCAGCGTCACCGGAGCGAGAAGCTACGCCCTGCGATCGCCAACCCGCCTGCCGAGCGTGGCGATTATGGGTATATCCTCCAGATGTTTGCCCTAAGTGGCGAACAACTGGAGAGGCCTATGTCCAGCAGTGGACTGCAATAGGCTGATGATGATGATGATTAGATAGTTCATCTATTTATTCATCATCACCATTAGCCTATCGCCTCCTTTGCCTTATATAGGCCTCTCCAACCATTTGCCACTCTGCTCATTCATTTTGGGGCTAATCACATTCAGCTCCTTCCTCGACAACCGAGTTGGTAAACGAGTTCTGAAATAGATACAGCTCTTAAAAAGATGTACTGTGGAACTCTTACGCTAGATGGAGTGGCAGTGTGAAGAAGATAGCTGGCAGCAGGTGGTATTAATTATTAACATTGTATGTATGTAAATATTGTCCTGGATAGAACAGAGAAACGTTGGCCGACAATCAGCTAGATGGACAGACTGTCTGGTGATGGTAGCAGTTAAAGTTGGATGAAGAAAGCAGAAGGCTTATTAATATAGCTCTCCATAGAAGAGACCTATATTCAGTATTGGATTGAAGAGAGGAGATAATATGGAACATCATTTTCCACACGCAATACTAAATTAAGTGGTCAAAGCTATTACCATCAGAATCATAGTACCAGACACAGTCCATAGTTATTCAAACACACTGAATATTCAATGCATATTTCATAAAGTTTCTGTTCCTCCGGGGTCCGTATAATATTACGTTGAAGTCCCATCAGTGAGATAAAGACAAATCGTGCCGGAAATGTGTGTACGAGTATAGACACTTGAAAAATGGCAAAAGTTCTCATGGAGAGAAAGCGGTTTTAAAGAAATTTATTGCTATTAACCTTGGCATCTATTGGCAATATGTCTATGTATAATAGAAATTTCCATAAAACTTAATTGACAAGAATAGAATCTTAATCACATTAAATAATTGACTGACCTACATACAATGGAAGATTTAACACATTCATTGCCGCCACGATTTTCTAGGAATTCATCAAGATGCCGCTGGTTATCTATGTCGGTGACTTTGGTTCTCTGTCGGATCACCTCATTTCGGATCCATCGTGCTTAGTACAAACAATATTCGTTTTTCTTTATATAAGTTACCAACTATATTACATTTCTATTCCCCCTTGAAACGTGATACATGTACAAAGGAGTTCAAAGTCATTTTTAACTTGTTAATGGATCTCAAAGTTAGAAACTAAAATCTACAGCCATTATACGCAGTTAATTCGTATTATACAAAGCCTCCACCCTCATATGTAGTAAGTAATTATATTGTAGCCATTATCTCATCACAAAGCAACTAGAGAGCTGCGTAATGGTAATGTAATAGTTTGTTCAAACAATCTTGTTTACTCGATATCGTGTGAAGATGGTTTGTGTGTTATTTGAAAGGTAGTGCAGATTTTAGTTTTGTTATTACTGTATAATTTAGGACATTGCAGCGACCCTAAACTCGATTTGAGTTGCGGGTATCCATGGGCGGTGTCGACTATTTACCATCAGGCATCACATTTGCACGTCTGTCGCCTCTAAATAAAAAATAGCATTCAATATTGAGATACTGATTTTGAGTACATACCTTTTACATATATTTACTGACATATTTTTTTCTATGAAACAAGGGGCAAACGGGCCATAAAGTCACCTGATGGCAAGTGATCACTTCAGCCTATAGACGCCACAACACTAGGGCTATCCCATGTGCGTTGCCGGCTCTTATTATATTTATAGACAGGCTTTTAAAGGTACTTATTTTTTTAATTTATTTATTTATAACGTACACCAACAGACATTACACAATATGCACACACAAAATACATTTTTGTACATCCTAGATATTTATGTAAGCCTACTTAGAGATGTACTCGACATGCATACGATTACGTATAGAAGTAAAATAAATTCTTTTTTTTAACAAATCCGCATATATCTAAGCTATAATAATCTAACGTAATTACAATTAGTGCAGTCAATGAAGCATTATAGGTCCGAATTTTTTTACTGTGATCCGATTTGCATGAAATTTTGGAATTAGGTTCATCTTACCATTAACTTCAAAAGTGAAAATGATTTGAACTCCGCCACCACCCTGGGGGTGGTTGCCACCCCTTCTCGGAAGTCAATGGTTTTCTTTTCAAAATAACCTCGGATATCGATTGAAGGTCCAAATTTAAGCAAAAAATCATCTATAAAGTTTTTCGAATAATCTAATACTTTTCATGTTATTGGCAATTGAAAACTTGAAAATTTTTCATCGGTTTTTTTCAAATATCTCCAAAAATATAAGTTTTATCGAAAATTGTATAAGGAACAAAAGTGAAGCATGTAAAAAAATTAACAATTTGGTTTTTTATAAAGTATTCTAAGTGCAATATTAAGCTAGATATTAAAGATCAAAGCCGTTTTTTATTTTATCTGAAATTTCATCGATGTAGTCAATACCATCTATCAGCGAGCAAATGCATTTTATGCTTTCTAATCAAAAAGGGTTTTGTAGTGCTTAAAATAAGCTTTAAAATGAGCACTATTAAAAGTCTTTCGTGGCAGCGCAATCACAGCCTCTCTTAAGCCCTTTCACCCTTCACCGTTTTAAAACAAGGTTTTTCACTATATATTGCAATAAAGGATGTTGTAGCTCTTTCAATTACCTTTACAATGGTGTTTCATAAATTGTGATAGCATGAAAATTTAAGGAGTTATGGCCCAAAAACTTATCATATTTTTTTCAACTTAGTAACTGAACATTTCGGAGTGTGAATATTTGGAGCAATGTGAAATGATTGGCGACACATCCAAGTTATGAGATGTCTCTATGAAGCTGCCACTATGTCCGGAACCGAAACGTGGACATGAACTGTAAGGCTAGTCCACAAATTAAAGGTTGCTCAGCGAGCTATGGTAAGGGCTATGCTCGGCGTCTCTCTGCGGGATCGAATCCGAAATGAGGTGATCCGACAGCGAACCAAAATCACCGACTAGCTCACTGGATTAGTCAGCTGAAGTGGCAGTGGGATGGCCACATCAGCCGCAGAACCGATAAGCGTTGGGGGTAAACGAGTTCTGGAGGGGCGAGGACACCCTCAGGCCAGGTGGAGTGCCGATTTGCGCAGGGTGGCTAGCTAGTGCTGTATGCGAGAGGCCCAGAATCAATCTAAGCGGCGAACATTAGGAGAGGTCTATGTCCAGCAGTGGACTGATACGGGCTGATGATGATGATGATGAAAATATTACTTACTCTCTACTTACATCTTTTTATGTCATACCAAAATATTTTTGTGATTTTTTCAATTTAGGGGTTGTTTGCTTGGGTTGTAAGATTTTCAAGGGGTTGAATATGATTTTAATATGAGGTAATTGTATTAGAAAACACTTTACAATTTCAACACTTACTATTAGACTGGTTTCTAGCGATAAAATGGCTTAAACTCAATTTTCCCATTAAGGGGTCATTTAGACCCCTTAAAAATAATTGGCGGAGTTCAGATCGTTTTCACTTTTGAAAGTAAGGGTAAGATGAGCCTAATTCCAAAATTTCATGCAAATCGGATCACAGTAAAAAAATTCGGAGGTTAGCCCGTATTTTTCGCTTCATTGACTGCACTAAATACCTTTCTATTTTTCTTTCTGATGTTAATCTTTTCTCTTTAGTATGAATAATAAAATTAAGCAATGTAAGTATTATGGTATGATCCTGCAGAGTCATGATGAATGTCCATTATGTCGCTGTATTTGTTTAACGTTTTACCCAAGAGTTGCTGCAACTTTTCCGAATATATCTTTCGGATACACCTTCAACATAACCAAGTTTGAACATCTTTCACACACCGAGCATGTGCCACTCGTTAACCCTTAATTTGGCAAAGAAATAAAATATGTAAATGTATAAATTTGATAAATGTTAGGCTTCAAGGGTAACCCAAGAACTCCAAAAAATTTATAAAAAAAAATCCTACATTTCCCACAGCTGGGAAAATTCATGTCCGCCACACCGGACATTGCCAAAGATATCACAATTGACTGGCTGTTATGTTTGTCCGCTGTACCGGACATTGCCAAATGTTGGGTGTAATAAAAAATCCTTAGTTTTCATATCTATTTATTATAAAAACTCATAAAAAAGGCTTAAAAATATTTTTGCCACTAAAAAACAAGAAATGGTCCTAATTATCACATTTTACAGGGCTGGAAAGAAGTTTTGCTTGAAATTGTTCTACTTTTGGAGCTGTATTTTTTGTCCGATTAGAACTGCAGTTTTCCACCAATATAATCTTATAAACAGCTTATCTGAAGGCTTGGAGTGCCATCCTCTTCTTCCTATCGACTTCGTACTGCTTTCGATGGACAAGGCACGCATTATTTATGTAAATATCCACGAGCTGTCAAACAAAATAGTAGAAGCAAATTCATCAAGATTTTTATACTGCAAATCCGATTTATCACTTGCGCCTGAGGCAGCTTATTCCTTAGGGACCAAAGCCAATGTTTATGATATACACGCATGCTGTTGACAAGCGAAAAATAAAAATTAGTAACGAACAACCAATAACCACAAAATAAGCCGTATTTGACGATGTTCGCCACAGCGGACAAAGTTATATTTCTATGTATTTGGCAATGTCCGCTGTGCCGGACAAAGAGAGTAAGCGAATATAAAATCACTAAAACACGTTCAAAATTTTAGGCATTTCAACTAAACATTATCACACACGTATATTCTAATAAAAGCAGAAAAGACAATGAACTTACATTTGCTAAAACATTGAAAAAAAAATAATTTTACCTTGTCAAAATCTGATGACCGCCTCTTCGCTGACATTTTATTCTTGATTGACAGATAATAGTGTCGCCAACGTGCATTTTTATTTTCTATCACCTTTTTTATAGATTTTCCAAGAAATAATCGTGCAAAATGTAACAAAATAATGTTTACAGTGTACACCAGATTTTTTTAAAAAGTTTGTCCGCCCCACCGGACAAAATCAAATTAAGGGTTAAAGTTATTATGAAAAATTAGCATAACTCACCGACCTGACTGGAATATCAATAACGTAGGCGTGAGAAACTCTAATCTGCGAACAGAAGTAATTAGCGATTCCTTCTCACATTCTCTCAATTAGACTTAACTCTGAACTGCGTAAGGCATATATATGGTAATCTAACGTTAGTGTAATCTATCTTGATACGCATCTGATTAAATACATGTTAGATCCATCGTTAAAAGCCCGCGTAATGGAACGGCTTCAATGTTAGTAATATATCATGATGAAACGGCCATCTAGCCTTTTTTTATTATAGCACAGCATATACGAGTACATATAGTGGCTTCCTGTCTTATGATGGAAGGTGAAAGAGCCCAAGTCGCTGTGGTAACAGACACAAACACAGTGTGGCCCGCCTCCTTTCATTCAACCTCATTTTCATCACACATCATAAATTGTAAAAAGTTAATTGTACATTACTGTCATTTCTCTTCACCGCTGTCATTCATCCACATCTACATCGCTTGGAAAATTGATTTAATATTTTTATACAGTTTAATTCTATTTGTACATATTTCTCTATCCCATCCTGTCGCGCACTCTCCTTCTCTTCTTTTATATAACACGTGAGACGTGAGTTTGCAAATAATTATATTATACAGTGTAAATAGATTTACATATTTTACTTCGCACGTCCCACAACAGCATAAGAACTGCAGTGAAGCGATTGAGTTTGACAACGATGCACACATGTCACTTTACTTTCATTAAAGCGTTCTCTCTTGAAATGCGATTTGCTCAAGTGTGTTCAAATTTGACTTGCGTGTTGACCGAACTACCGTACCTGTTACAAATTATTCACATTGTGCAACTGTTCTATCTTTGATAGATTTCTGTGATCAACGGGTACGAGGATTGCTCTCTGGGAAAATATAAATTTTCTGTTCCCAATGTTACGAACAGCTACTAAAGGATATTATAAGTAGGTACTGGTAAAGAGTTTCACTTCTTTATGGTAAAGTACAGATAGGAGTGGCCAACCAATTTAGCATTAATCAACTTTTCCTATACGTTACGTCCTTTAAACTTCACACTCAAACGACATTGTCCACTCCGAACCTCACGAGGCAAGTAAAGCCAAAACTTCCCCTTCAAAAGCTCCTCCGCGTTTCAAAATCCCGTTTCAACGCGTCTCCGACCCATTACCCAATGTACCTTTTAAAATTCAATGTGCGAATTCAATAGCTATCCCTATAAATGTGCCTTACAAAGCCACTCCGCTTAAATCCTTATTAGATCGATCAATTGGCACAAATTGTTCCCGACCGAGTAACTTGAGTGAATCCTAACATTTTAATCAATTGAGGTCTAAGTTTAATTACGTTCTTGGTTTTCGCCCCCCTCCTACGGAGGCTCGCGGTTGATTGGCTGTATCGAAGACTTTGATTGCTTAGATACATGTTGTTCAATGTGCGACCACTAGGAGTAGGTACCATGTACACATTTTTCATAGATTAAATCATGGATTTCTGACTTAAGAACATATTCAAGCTATCGCAGTCCACTGCTGGATAAAGGCTTTTATTATTCATCTCGTTGGGCAAACATCTGGAGGCTTTATCCATAATCACCATGCTGGGCAAGCCTGCTGGGCAATGGTGGTTATATTGGCTCCAATCAGTTTCCAGAGCTTCGTTTATTATTCGGCAGGATGCGCCACGGGTAGATGAGGTTGACTTGTAGCGAAAAGATGATAGGTAACTCCCTTACACCCTTTATAACTTATTGGTAAGTTATGCATCATTTCATAATAGAAATAGTGTATAAAAGGCGGACTTAATGCCGCATAGGCATTCTCTACCAGTCAACCATTGGGCTAAGCAGAAATAGATGTAGGTAGTGTGCTGCAAAGTTGGATAAAATTTAACAGCAATAAAAATACTACAGATACAGATTAATTCTTCAGTTAATTTTTTTCTTTATTTAAGCACAGCGCTGTGGTTCATTTTCGCCTGATGGTGAGCGAAGAATGTAATATGGCAATGGACAAGAAAAATCTATCAAAAAAAACCCACCGCTATTGGAACACGTGAGGTGCTTCTACACGCTTCGCTTAAAGGGTAAGAGGAAAGGAATACATCAAACCATTTGGTATACAAGAAGAATCAATGCTTACCAATTTTGTTCGAATCCGCCAAGATCTTCTAGAGACGAGCACCTCTAAATAAAAAAAAAACCGGGCAAGTGCGAGTCGGACTCTCGCACGTAGGGTTCCGTACCACTATATAGCTAAATAAATGTTTTTCTTTACGTTTTATTATATTGGAGTTAATTAAATGAAAAAATTAGGTAATTTGATTTATGACGTTTAAAAAAAAAACTACTGGCTCGATTTAGTTCAAACCAAATTTCGTTAGTAGTTTGCATAGTGATACACATGATATATTTTTTTCAGTTTTATCATGCCCATATTTGAGAAGTTACGGGGGGGGGGACACTCATTTTACCACTTTGGAAGAGTCTCTCGCGCAAACTATTCAGTTTAGAAAAAAATGACGTTCGGAACCTCAATATCATTTTCAAATACCTATCCATAGATACCCCACACGTATAGGTTCGATGAAAAAAAAAATTTCAGTTTCAGTTCTATGTATGGGGAACCCCAAAAATTTTGAATTTTTTTCTGATTTTATTTTAAAATCTTAATGCGGTTCACAGAATACATCTACGTACCAAATTTCAATAATGTAGCTCTTATAGTTTCGGAATAAACTGGCTGTGACATACGGACGGACAGACAGACAGACAGACATGACGAATCTATAAGGGTCCCGTTTTTGCCATTTTGGCTACGGAACTCTAAAAATAACATACCGCAAGCGTTATTAAGTCTCAATACGAACTATTGTGACATATAAAATCCTTATATCCCGAGTACCTTTTGACCTTGTTCCTAGTTTGCTCAATAGAACTTTTGCCCTCACGTAGTCAGGAATATTGGCTAGTAGTTTTTTTTACCCCTCCTTGTGCCGGGGTCGGCTGTAAGTAGGATCAGAATGTTTTACATTTATTTGGACCTGTAATGTACTTAGGGTATTTCTTTAGGTACCAATATTTAAATTAGAATGAGGCAAGTGTACAAGACCATGAGTTCAACATAAGGAGGGATTACCCATAATAGCCTTGCTGGACGCAGGCGGGTTCGTAATTGTAAGGTAGCTTCTCGCGCCGATGATGCTGCTCCCCTTCATCGGCCTGTTCCATTTAGCTACGCCTTAGTTGGGTGGTTAGGTTACACCGCCATCAATCGGTCCCCAGAGCCTCATTTGCTCCTCGGCAGGATGCACTGCGGGCATGCATGACGGGCTGGTGAGATACATAGGCCGCTCCCTTACATCCCATATTCATGAAAGTATTTCGAACATCTTAACTAATATTATAAAGCTGAAGAGTTTGTTTGTTTGTTTGAACGCGCTAATCTCAGGAACTACTGGTCCGAATTGAAAAATTCTTTTTGTGTTGAATAGACCATTTATCGAGGAAGGTTTTAGGCTATATAACATTACGCTGCAACTATTAGGAGCGAAGAAATAATGGAAAATGTAAAAAAAAACGGGGGAAAAATAACTATTCCACGCGGACGAAGTCGCGAGCACAGCTAGTCGACATATAAAAGTCGCACGTTTAAAAATCGCACACTTCAAAGAACGAATTCACACATATTTAAACTTTCAATCGCCAATGGAGTATACAGAAATGGCCTCCAGACCCCGATCACAGGGAAATTCACGTCGAAACTTTGCCACAATCTCTGACATCGCGTCCGAAATGTGGGCATTTAATCTTTTCTACTCATAGCTCTAATTGAAAAAGTTGTGTAAGGGTTATTTGGGTGAATTTGGGGTTTCAAAGTAAATAAGCTGGTCCGTTGATGCGAGCTATCGAAGAAATTTAACGCGGAACTATTCGAGAATGTAAGGGAAAGGAAAAACTTGAAGCTGATGAGAATTCTTCAAGAAATAGGTATTTATCAACCTAGTCATATTGAATATATCAGACAACTTTACCTACATTGCTCCGATCCCAAAGTAAGTAGCTTAAAAACTTGTGTTATACAAAATAAATACAAATACAAACATCCAGACACGGAACAAACACATATGTTCATCATATGTATGTTTGTCTCGGGTGGGAATGGAACCCCCTTGGTTTAGTAGGCAAGGATCACTACCAAATGAGCCATCGAGCCAGTCAATAGTCAGAATTTCCTCATTTATTTTATGAGAATACTACGAGTACGAGCCTATATAGCTTCATAAGAGTCGTAATCATTAGCCTACAATTGTCCACAGCTAGACAAGAGCCTTCATCAATGACAATTGTCTTTCAGAGAGGCCTTGACAGGCGGGTTAGTTAGCACAGTAGGTTTTATTTGTACCCGGGTACTCGCTGTTGCCCGTTTTCTGATGTTCCCTTAGTTGTCTTATACTTACAACACCACGAGATAAGATGTGGTGGTCTTTATTTTGAATCCGGAAACGACACGGACATAATTAACAAAACATTTCATTAGCAAACTGTGTGCCTAGCACGAACATTTTCGAAAAAGTATGCGTAACGTAACCGTAAACAGGGCGATAATTTTCACTACGTTAACGTACGTAAACGTAGTACCTCTTACGCACGATAGGGGCGCTGTACCAAGTTTCATACAAATGTTTACGGTAACGTTACGCATACTTTTTTCGAAAATGTTCGTGCTAGGCAAACTGATCTCACTTGGACAGTGGATATAAAACATGCCTGCAAACACCATTAATTTTCGCACGTAACGAACAGAGTTGGTCAGCAAAAAGTTATCAAACTCTGCATGTGGCCCCAAGGGTCAACGGTACGGAATTGTTTTGGACCGGCATCGGGAACAATGGAATTGCGTGAAACCAGGCTTCGAGGGTCATTCGTTATAAGAAAACGCTAATGAACTGGAGCATTAAACTACACAGTTCAAAGGGTGATTATACACCCTAAAAACACACAAAAATAAACGTTAGTTAAAGGTACATTTCCCTTTTTCTTTATCATACTGTGAGTATTTGATTTTTAATATGATTTTTAAAACCTTATATAAGCTATTTAAAGTATGAAAACTGACACTCACCATTTGAGTTCAAGTTAAAGTTTCATTAATTTAGATTACTGGCTCATTCAGAACTTAAAATAAATATATCCAATAAAGTCTTAAGTTCTAGTCTAAGGACCAATGTAAATACGCGAAACTAAATAGTTTCGCTTAAATTGCATGTTGTTTAGCCTTATCTTTAAAAATCCTAATCTATCTTGAGAATTGTAGCGACATCTATCATTGTCTAGCTCCACATCCCTATAAAATAGAATACTCGCACATCCGAAGTTTTCGTTACGCCGCGGCGTAGCATAATAATGATATTATTCGACAAGTCAAGGTGGTCCATCGGACCGCAGCCCCGAGCACGATCACCGGGACAAGTCTGGGCCCCTACCACCAAAATCGAACACGATCGTTCGTTGAGCGGATCGCGTACTTTTGCAAAATAAATCATGAGAAAAAATGTGAGGGATTTATGGTTTTCGAGGGTGGTGAGGGTTCTGACCCTTACCACCAAAATGTACTAGAACAGGTTCTTACAACAACAAATAAGAATACTCTTCTTTTAACCATTATCTATAGATCAGACCTGGGTCTGATTCATAGTTAATGCCTTAATGATAATGCAACCCTTGGGTTGTAATAATAAAAGAATCATGAGAGAAAACATAACATTTTCGTATCGTGGATCCTTCTGCTTCTAATACCTTATTAGATATTAGTCAGTAACATAAAAAGTTATGATACGTGTATGATTTTGTGGCTCTGCGAACATTGTAATAACTTTGACCTTTGTTTTGGACTTGAATACATTTATATGGAAATATTGTATTGAATAAGGCATATAATATGTTAAGTCTATTACACTTAATAATGTACTATTATAATTCTTTCATCATCATCAGCCCACATCAGTCCACTACTGGACATAGGCATATTATAAATCTATACTATCCATAATCAATTTGTAGAGAGGTAAATTCTGTACATGAAATATTTTTTTCAAAATAATTGTCGGGGGGTGATAAGTGACTGTGATCTTTACTGATGCCAATAATGCATTCAGTAAAATTTTTGTCTGTCTGTATGTTCGTTATGGAAACAAAAACTACTCAATGGATTTTAACAGAACTTGATACAACTATTCTTCATACTCCTGGGCAGGTCGTAGTATACTTTTGATCACGCTACAAGCAGAGCAGTGAAGGGAAGTTTTGCGAAAACGGAAAAAAAAATCTCTATGTTTGAACGCGCATCGCGCTTAGCAGTATTGCTAGAGGTCTAACTTAAAATTTAGGTACCATTTTGTGCAAGTTCGTTAGTTTAGGGTGGAGGTCCTTCATGTGTCATAGAAGATGACTAAGGGAATATCAGAAAATGGGTGGCAGCGATAAGCGATGGCTTGGGTGCAACTAAAACCTACGTATATACTTTAGAACCTTTTCACAATTATAAACGCTATGTCAAGATAATAAATGAAGCGAGAAAAATTCATAGGTTCAATGTGATAAAGTTCTAAAGTTCGTACCTGCATATTATGGCTTCTGACTGTTCTCTTAGAAGAAGTTTATCACAAAGGGTACTCTTAAATAAAGTATATTTAAGCAACTAGTAAACGTAAGCTCAAAAGACTCAAGTCTTTAATATTTCAGTAGCTACCATATCAAAGTTATTACTTAACTTTCAGAACAGGCACTATAGTCGCTAGAACTTCCGGTAATTCCGTCTTAGGAAACTTAAGTTGGAATGAAGACATATTTTACTTTAATAGTTAGGACATGTGCAGCACACGGCACACTTTATGAAGGTTTTTATACACACGTGTGACCTTTATGTTCGAGTAATATCTAGTTTATCCGTTTTATTAAAGGTAGTACGAGCTTCTAAGAAGGATTTTGTATACATGTGTTATATTTAGCCATAGGTAATTCATTAGTCCGCGTAAAATATGTTATTTTTAAAATAAATAAATAAAAAACAACACCACAAACATTGCTGTAATCCCAAAATAAGTAGCAAAACACAAGTGGTGTTTAAGGTATATGTAAAATACAAATATAAATCACTTATTCGCATCAGTAGCAAGAGTAACTAGCATATGAGCAATACACTAATATTATAAAGACTATTTTGGTATTTTGCGTGTGTGTATGTTTGTAATGAATAAGCTTAAAAACATCGATGCCAATTTCCAACAATTTTTCAATATTGAAAAGCTACATTTGCCGCAGTATACGAGTATGTTATATTTGTTGCTAGAAAAGAATAACCCTAAGGGGCAGCGCAGACGACAGACTATCCGTGACGCACTTTTGTAATTATATGAGCAAAAATCTGTCGCGGATATTTCACATACTCAACGCACACGATGCACATCTTCGATCATTCTGTCAGCAGACCTAGACGCTCCTTTTAAATGTCTCAGACGCAGACTCTATCACACAAAAAGTGTGCCGTCTGCGCTGCACCTTAGTGAAGCGAGAGCGCGTCGCTAGTTTCTATAAAACGTTGTTAAGTTTAATTTTTTTACACGAAACGTCTACTATAAAACATTAACTTCCCACAGCCATAACACGAACGGCAAGAGCACAATTTCACCAAACAATTTTTCAAGAAAAACCTTAACCGCACGTCACGAAAATCTGAAAGCCAATTTTCCGATCGCTAACAAAACCGCTGCACTGTTAAAAACTATTTGCTGTAACGTAACGTTTCTGAAACAAGAAACAATATATAAGGCAACGCTCCAACGGCGTACGCGAACCAATTTCCTATCTGTCAATCCTTTACCGAGTATTATACCCACGTAACTACGTACTTGACGCCTGAGTTTATAGTTTTATCTTGCTTACAAGTTCTGTCACACGTTCTGGATCAAACAAATGCGATACGATACGTTGAAAGTAGTTTGTGTGCGTTTGACACGATGTTAATAGTATTAACACTCCATGTATCATATTGGATATATACAATTTATTGTTGTGTAGAGCGGGAGCCTAAAGGGTTAAGATAACTAATAGTGATTCAGTTGGGTTCCGATCATGTTGAGTCATTAGTCCATGTGGTTTCCGGATTAAGAATAGGAACTTCCCATCTCATCCCGTGGGTGTCATAGAAGACGACTAAGGAAATATCAGGAAAGGGCTTTAAGCGTTTACAAATATAGCGGTCACCGTCTCGCCTGCCAAGCATGGTGATTAAGGCATTTTCCGTAGCTAGGGGGGATTTCCCCCCAAGTGGCAATTGTCTTTGGGGGAGGGCTATGTCCAGCAGTGATCGTCTGCAGACTGATGATGATGAATTACGATATGAGTTGAAAGTTGACTTAAATCTAGGTATAGTCACAGATTAATAAAAAGTTACTACGTGTAAAGTTTTCCTTCATGCCCCGAGTGGTTGGCGCGGGTGCGCGAACCACTCACTGAGGCGTAACGGTGTGGTGGGTGCAGCCACACCGTTGCACGAGGTCTGCCTGGGGAGTACTCTATTGCTCCCCAGAGCCGGGGGCTCTTATCATCTGCGGCTGGCCAGGGCAGGCAGGGATGCGGCCGTATGCTTCGGCGCTAACCGAGTCCCTGCAAGCTGGAGCCCATTGGCGACACAGGGGTGCTTAAATTTAGGTATAGTTGACGATGAGCTCTCATATAGCTTTTATGTACATATTAAAAAGGGTGAGGCGGTGTAGATAAAAAATACAATAGTAGTAAAAAAGAATATGTATAAGTAATGTTAAATAAAAAAGTATAAATAAATAGGTATTTTTAAGTTTATTTACCTTATTATGATTTAAAGCATCGTTTCAATTTCAATCACGTAGATTTTCTTTGTACAAAATCATAGACAGTCGTTATTCATCGAACCGTGCGGAATATTGCCAGACGTGAATTCAACGAACTATGCATTTTCGTGGAATCGATGTTTCGTGAATATTGTTTAATGAAAATTTACGTGGAGTTATTTAAATGTAATTGGCGTTATTAATAATACTTACGACTATATTAAATTACCGTGCTTGATGGAAAGTGAATGAAAAGTCAAAGTAGCTGCTACAACGGGCATGCAACCAAACCAATCAACTTTTCAGTTATCATGTTCAGCCTATAAGATTATTTTCAGGGCCGTTTAACGTTGAAAGACCGAGATTTCCAGATAAATAAATAAATAACTCAAGACATGCCACGCTGGGCCACACAGCGCCACCTAGCCCCAAACTAAGCCGAAGCTTGTACTATGGGTACTAGACAACTGATAAACTTACTTCGATACATTTTTTTTTGTAAACAAATACATATTATACATAGAAAACACCCAGACCAATACAAACAGACATGTTCATGAACACAAATGTTTGTACTGTGCGGGAATCGAACCCACGACCCTTGGCTCAGAGGGCAGAGGTCACTACCAAACGAGCCACCGAGCCTGTCGGATAACGGTCAGATAACACTTATTTTGTATGAAAATATCGTTCTTTTGTTAAATGTCTGTTTAAATGAACCTCAAAAGAACCTAAAATGGTTATAATAGTGCCCGTAACAGCATAAAATAAATACATAGATCGTAGGCCTTTCACAATGACGATTGTCATCTAAGGGATTTTCCTTAGCCACTTAGTTATCGTATGAAAACATACGGGGCATATAATGCTCAATCTAAGAATTTTATATCGCTGAAGGTGTGGAATATACTCGTACATGATAATGACACCGTACGATGTGGGTGGTTAATTTTTTTCACCTTGATTTGAATATATAACGAGACGCCCGTTCCCCGGCAGTCTTTTATTTTTATGATCACCATTAAAGGTGGCGTTGAAAAGAATTACAATTTGGACCCGACTAATGGTTGGATTGTGAGATATTTTATCTGACATCAAAAAAGGTGGGTATTTGAATGAATTTTCCTCTATTTTCTTTTTGTCCGATATTTTTAATATTCAGGTATGGCATACCTTTACAGAAAAACCTTTGAACTCTTCAGTGTTGAAACATTTCGACCAATCATAAAAGTTTGTATGTTTCGGGAAATGTTTTTTCGGTGAATAGTAAACGTTATTCTAAATCCTTTATTGTTTTTTTCTAAAGCTGATTTTTGGGCTTTTTTGCCGGCCATCGACCAGCTATACAACCATAATACCTATTTAGATGACATTAATGATTTAAAAATAGAGTCAACACTAAGCGGATCTTTACAGTTTATGCGTAATATACTTAGACTATCGTAAAGTCGAATGACGAAGGGTGCTTGTTGGCTGTTTTACCCTATTTTTAGTACTTTTTTATACACATTTAGGCTAGGTGACAAAAAGTCACCAGTGCGCGCCTAGCCTTATTCTCTTTTTAAAAATGCAAAAGAGTTGAAACTACTGTCACGGTGACAAAAAGTCACCAGTGCACGCCTAGGCTTAGCTTAGATGTTAGACTTACAAAAAAGTATTTACTTGAATTATTGTGTTCAAGTCAAACAATTTATTAAATTCAAGTAATAAAATACATTTGTAGGTAATCGTTGGTTTTTCTGTTTACGCACCAGACGGTAAAAAAAGATTCTATTAGAAAAGTAATATTGCGAGCGTAGTAGAGATTTGTAAGGCTTTTTGAACTGATTCCTTTGTCGATGTATGTAACACGAACTCGTTTATAGTTCGAAAATTTTACTTATCAATATATATTGATTAATGGGTATGTTCCGACATATACAATTCATTTAGTAAAACAAACTATGCACTTTAAAAAGTAACGTTTTTAGAATAAATTTTCAACCTAGAGTGCAGACATAAACTTACATCCGTAAGTGGGTATGTGTTGAACTATTTGCGAATAAGTCCCTGATAGCCTATTTGAAACCTATCAGGAATCATTTTAAAGATACATAAGGAAGGTTGTTCCTAACTACCAAAATTAAATGGTATACCTAAGTAACTGGCCCGTAAAATAGTTAATTTACTTATATATGTTCCTTGAAAATAGTCTATTATCTATTATTATACTATAAACAAAGTTTACAAACTTACCTTGGCTTTGTTAAAACTATCACATTACTATCCTAAAATATCACTAATACACCAATTTTATATAACTGTTTATATACACTTAGATTTTACCAATGGTTAAAAGATATTTACCTACACTGACACTTTTTTACTTAACTACAACTACACTTAATTTACAAGAAAACTACAATTAAACACTTAAGTTTTCAAGTTCAAAGTTTCTAAATGTGTATTTCCTAGAAATAATATCTACTTGTTGGCTTCTAAAAAGTTTTAGAACTTTATTTCGAAAAAGTCTACACTAACGTACGTCCAAATAAAAATGTTCACTCAAATAGAATTCCAATTCTGAAATTGCCGAAAACCTAATTTATAAATTATCAGCCAAGCACACCGCTTCAAATTGTCATTTCCAATTTAAAAAGACAAACGCTTAATCTGATTTCGAACAACGAACATTCCCGGTTCAAAATTACCGATAGTCGTTTGTTTACGGCCGGGTTCGCGCCAGATTCGCGCCGCGGCCACAGAGCGACTAACGCCGAACGGCTGGCGTGGCGGTACGGCCGCACACAATAGCTTGGCTGTAGCGCTACTGCGAACCGTGTATCCGTAATGCAACGTACCGTCAGCATCAGATAATTATTGTGAGCACGCAAAATAAAAAAATAACCCAAGACATGCCACGCTGGGCTTGCACATCATCATCTAGGCCCAAACTAAACCGAATGCTTGTACTAAGGGTATTAAACAAGTGTTAAACTTACTTAGATTTCTTTTGTACTAATTAAATATAAATAATAATAAAAAACCGAGACAAAGCGTAGCATACGCTTGAACTGTGGGTATTAGAAAAATAAAACTAATTTATACACTTTTTTGGAAGTAAATACTGTACAAAGCAAACACCGAGACCAATACAGACACACAAATAGTTCCAATTGTATTTACACCAATAAACCAAAAACATACATAAGTACATAAACAGACAGCTTTTATAAATTATAAAAATAACGAAGGTGCCTTAAATATTATTACACTACATAATAATTGGAGAATTTCACTTCAATTCATCACAATCTACCGAAAAACAATAGTTAAATTCTATGCATTATTTTCACAATCTTTTGAGATATATTACAATGTAACGGTATTTACAATTCTACGGTGAAAGATAAACAATTACCTTCATCGTTCACATGATTAAAATTTGTCTGTTTACTTCTATTCGACAACCGCTTGTTTAGATAGATTAGATGCTTGTTTTGTTGATATAATTTTGAAAACTTCGATGTGTAGATATTTTTTGCTGTTTATCTATTTGATGGGATGTAAGGGAGCGGCCTATCATCTCTTCGCTCCAAGCCAACCTCACCTGATCGTGGTGCATCCTGCCGAATAGCAAACGAGGCGCTGGCAACCGATTGGTGGCGGTATAACCATCACAATTGACGTCGTAGCGAAATACCACAGACCGATGACGGGCAGCAGCGTCATCGGAGCAAGAAACTGCGCCCTACGATCGCCAACCCGCCTGCCCAGCGTGGCGATTATGGGTATATCCTCGAGATGTTTGCCTTAAGTGGCGAACAACTGGAGAGGCCTATGTCCAGCAGTGGACTGTGATAGGCTGATGATGATGATGATGATCTATTTGATTAGCTCACGTGCTCACTTATATCTAATGCTGACTGTACGTACATATCACACTACGGAGCAACTAGGCTGAATAGGCGGTAAGTGACGGCTAAAGGATGTGCGATTTTATCGCGAGCTTGCATCTCCATAGGTTTTAAGTTGCGCATAAATTACTTCACTTACGCTTGAAAACTTTGGATAGGCTTTTGAAATTATGTCCTCAGTATTAGTTTGAACAGTTCTCATTAATACTGTACTAGGAAGCTTATGTATAGTAGATTTGAAACACTTACAAAGAAACCTACCTGAATATTCGTTTTTGATTAACCCAATGGTTGACTGGTAGAGAATGCCTATGTGGCAATAAGTAAATGAATGTTACTTTGCAATTTGTAAACGATCGTTATTGAATTGAAGTCAGTGTTAGGTATATTAAATTAACGAAAACAATCGTTTCTATTTTTTTTTATACAGACAGTGATCGAATCATAAACGACTTGTAAAAAGTTGTAAATCTCAATAGCAAGAACTTGGCATACACTCTTCCGCGTGTCTAGATAACAAAGGTAAGTACCTAAAAGTAAGCAGTATGCCTTTCTATTAGCAAGTGACAGTTTAAATATAACCCAAGACATGCCACGCTGGGCCACACTCATCGCCATCTAGCCCCAAACAAAGCCGAAGCTTGTACTATGGGTACTAGACACAGTTGTTTAGTACCCATAGTACAAGCTTCTGCTTCGGATTTTCCACGGTCTATAAGTTTGTATACTTCTCAAATTGGTGAAATCGGCTGAATTTAAAAAATAATTACCTAAGTAGCTTTATCAGAATACATTAGATACATTTTTTTTAAATGTATAAATACATATTACACATTAAACACCCAGACCAATGCAAATAGATATGTTCAATCATGTCATGAACACTAATGTTTTCACTGTGCGATAATCGAACTTACGACCCTAAGCTCAGAAGGCAGAGGTCACTACCAAATGAACCATTGAGCCAGTCAGTACAAATGTGGAACTGTTTTAATGGTATCGTATGGTTTTCGGTTGTAGAATAGGACCACCCACTTCATCCCGTGGGTGTTGTTGAAGACAACTAAAGGAATAACAGGAAACGGGTAGCAGAGTTTACAAATAAAACCTACTGCGGTCACCAACCCGCCTGCCAAGCCTAATGACTAAGGCAAATCTCCCCCAATGACGATTGCTATTGCGGAAGGCTTATGCCCATTAGTAAATGCTTGTAAGCCGATGCTGATGAGTAGGTACCATATTCTTCTTTTTATAGTGTCGATGGCAATCTAAATAAATTCTGACCAGTATATAACCCAAGACATGCCACGCTGGCCCACACAGCGCCACCTAGCCCCAAACTAAGCCGAAGCTTGTACTATGGGTACTAGACAACTGATAAACTTACTTATATACTTTTTTTTTGTAAATAAATACATATTATACATAGAAAACACCCAGACCAATACAAACAGACATGTTCATGAACACAAATGTCTGTACTGTGCGGGAATCGAACCCACGACCCTTGGCTCAGAGGGCAGAGGTCACTACCAAATGAGCCACCGAGCCTGTCAAAGTATTCAGCCACACAAACCGCATCTCCTGTAACCAACATGAGCTTATACCTTGTGCAAGAGGAAGTACCATATTGACATCCAGACATAGTATCAAATGTTCATTACATAATCAGTAGTGTTTGTCTTAAATGAAATACAAACTCACGATCTCACGTTCAAGAGACAAATTGTTATCAATTGAGGCATTGAGCCAAATTTGTCTACCAAATTGAAAGATGCTAAAGCAGTCATTAGAAATTAATTTTAAAATTATCTGTTAAAAGAAGGAAATGATAAATTATAATGATCATAATTGACGCCTTTCACTGAATAAGTGTTAATCAAATTATTGTAACATCGAACTCCTGGAAAATATCTTAATTAATATACGAGAAAGGGAAACCGAATTTAATTTGAACAAAAAAGATCGCAACTTGAAGATTTAATTAAAAGTCTAGAGACTCGTTTAGGGTACAGATATTTTGATGAAAGGTGGCAAAGTTAGTGAAGCTGTAAGTCCATTTTTGTTTCAAAATTAATCATAATTATTTTAAACGATAATTGACGTTAGTTAAATTCTATCAGTCATCTGCCTAAATAAGATTAACCTAGTCTAGCGATAATCACGTCATAATTATAAAATAAATAACTTAAGATATGCTACACTTAGCCACCACCAAGTCCCAAACTAAGCCGAAGCTTGTACTATGGGTACTAGGCAACTGATAAACTTACTTATACACTTTTGTTTTTGTAAATAAGTACATTTATACATAGAAAACACCCAGAACAATACAGTCAGATTTGTTAATGCACACAAATGTTTGTACTGTGCAGGGATCGAACCCACAACTCTTGGTTCAAAAGGCAGTGGTCGTTACCAATTGAACCATCGGAACAGTCAAATGAGTATGTATTACTAGTGATTGAATTTCTTTGTACTGCCTCGTGTAACGTTTCTTTGGAATCGTCTTCCAGCTGCCTTTTCGAATGGATACGACTTAGGGGCCTTCAAAAACCGAGCCTAGAAATGTATCAGAGGCCGGTAACTCCCCTATAACTAAATATAACTCCTCTGGTATTACAGTGTCTATGGGCTGAAGTGATCACTTACCATCAGGTAACCTTCAGGACCATTTGTCCTTTCTGTCATAAAAAAGCCTGTGTTTCCCATGACAGTTAATTAATATATTATTATGTTAATGTATAACGGCATAGGTGACATTTCGTGCCCCGTTTGTAAATACAATATTTGATAAATATAAGAAGTTTTTTTATACTTATGATACCATAATCTAGAACAACGAACACATAATCTCCCGCCCTTAGGACTGCCACTCAACGAATCTGCAAAATTTTGTGAAAAAATCTCCTGGGATCAAAACTTGAAGTTATATTGTCGGGGATTTTCAACGAGTTTTTATCAAGTTTAACTTATATAATTTAATAAAAAATATCGGCACTGTCAGAGGTATGTTTATAAAATATTTTATAGTATAAGTAGTCAGAACTTTGGGTCTAAACAAATACCTTTGTGATCGCTACGAACTATGCCTATTGGCATTACTGTTGTAATTGCTATTTACATACGTTAAAACATTCTTGTCTGAGATCAAGCACACCTAAAAAGGGCCATTTTACGCAAAAATCACAATCAAGATGTGACATGGCTCTTAACGGCATCATAATTTAGACTGATTAAAGCACAATAGCTGATTGCTGTCTTCCAGAAATTACGGGCATCTCTTAAAACAATAGCGAAACACTCCCTGCAAGTGATCAACGTCTACGAACAAAGGGGTCTATTCTGGTAGCTCCTCGGTACTGAGGGGCGCTATTTTGTTGTCAATTTTTAATGACTATAATGAACATGGACTAATTGAGTCGATAATAACAACTCATTATGAGATGTTGAATCATTTGTTGAGGTAAGGAGCTCGTTAGTTGCCACAGATTACCCCCAATAGATACCGCATGTTCGGCATTTTGCTTTGAGTTTCGCGAGTCAATTTCAGGTGGTATGGAAGGGTGTGCGGGGGACGTAACTCATTTCTCAAGTGATGTACATTTGTATTGTGCAATGTCGATAATTTTATCGAAAAATTACCAATCAGGTATATTAGACTAGATTATGTCTGTATCACCTTTTCAGTATTTTGTGCAATACTGGATATTTATCTATGTATGTATATAAATATATGTTTATATATGTCACCGGAAAATAGCAAGAATCGTAAGTTGATCAATTTCCTAGGTAGTTGATTATCTTTCGGAATATAACAACCGGTAGTGGAAATGTATTATTTAACGCAATGGATTTCAGTTAGTTAATCAACTTACGGTAGCCTGACAGTCATTTAATAATTTACGATTTTGACACAAGTAAAATCGTCCTCAAATGGGCCAATCGTTGCTCAATGTACTATTTAACGGTGCACTATTACCCGTAACTTAATACACTGTTCCCTGATTGGTTGCCGGGATAACGCCATGTGAGCCATTGAACCAATCAACGTTCACCTCACCTTCGTCGGATGATTTTACGGCAAGATCCCGTAAAATGATCAATTTACTAAAATACATACGTTAAATAATACATTTCAACTGCCGTTTTGACATTATACTTAAGTATATTTAAATGTATCTAAGTAAGTTTATCAGTTGTCTAGTACCCATAGTACAAGCTTCGGCTTAGTTTGGGGCTAGGTGGCGCTGTGTGGCCCAGCGTGGCATGTCTTGGGAAAAAAAAATTCCAATGAGTATAGTTATAAATATGGTTAGGTGAAATAATCACAGCAGTTTTCAATTTCATTTACTCGTCTTCTATCCTTCATACATTGAAAACTATCCTATGTAAATGTCTCTAACAGCAGGGTGCGGCATTTGTCCATTTTAATGTTCTCTCAGGACACTTTGGAAATCTAAAGTAGAAACACTAAAATTTTTCTCATCTTGCATTATCGATATACTTGAAAGTAATACATTGTAACACTATTGTCAAACGTGTCTATGCTAGAAAGGGATAAAAATAGTGAAATTGGTAATGAAAGAAAGGGATCATGAAAAAAGACATCAACGCGAGCTAACATCTGTCAAATATTTTCCATCGTAACTTGAGCTCCGGGCGCCAAGGAGTTCAATACTAAGATTCATACGTTTATGTTCTACAAACTATTAAAAGTGTCTCCGATACACACGGGTCTGACTTCTGGTCAGTACTGACCGTGGTACTGACGCACTTTAAGCGCATGCGTATTTCGCGCCTGCATTGCACTGATGTATTACCTCTCGCGCGATATCTTAAGTGCGGTATCTATTGGAGATATCTGTGTTAGTTGCGAACGAATCGTGCTTGTTTGTGGTCGTAATGGTTTTTTCAGCGAAACAATTGAAAACGGACAACATTGTTCATGAGAAATCCTGTTATATTTTCACAATTTTGGCTTAATTGGTTCAGAACATAGTACTTCAACATACCATAGTGATCACGATACTATATATAAGTACTTACTACTTTCAATTACAGCTTTTTGGCAATAATTGGGCACATAAGACATGACTTAGCAATTCTTGTGCCATCATGTAGAGCGTACGCGCAGGGCTCTACCCTGGGTTAGTGATTCATTACGTTATTACTAACACTTTTATTTTGTAATTTCACGATAACCAGTGTCATTGCGGGGGCTTTTTTTGACCATGTCAAGTGAATGTTTGACGAGTTGTCAATGCCAATGTTACGACAGAATTTTCAAGTTTTCAGAGTTAAATTCTCTTCGTGGATTCTTTGAGGACTAGGTCTCTTCCCGTAGGCAGATTATAAGATACACAAGTTGTCCACGCGAGATTCGATGCACACTTGAAGACTTGTTTACAACTTAATGTCTCCTACATACTTGGTCAGTTTGTATAGACAATGTTCGCTGTGACCGAAATTCAAGAGAATAATAATATGTTACAGTATGTATAACGTTTAGTCTTCATAAAATTTTACTACAAAGAATTTAATATACAAGTAAAATATCGAATGTAATATTGAACTTTTTCTTTTAAACATTTATTAAAGCGTAATAAAGAAGAAAATTTAATATCCGTAGCAGCGTATGTTCCGAAATTATGAGTAATAAAAGTTTTCAAAGAAAGCTTCACTTTTTATGAAGTACTAACTTTAAGCTCTTTTGTATTTTTATATAGATTCAAAGAAAACATTCTAGTTGATCGAGTTTTCAGAAACCAATTTGCAAAGTACCTATACTTACAGACCGTGGAAAATAAAAGATGAATCTTTCGAGGCTATATTTTCAAGGTAGCATAGCATTGTTGGTTTTTTCCTTGACAGGTTTTTTGTTACTTCTACTTACCTAAAGCTTTGCAAAGTCGAAGTGAGAAAAAAATTAAGCAAATTCTGCAAAGTGAAAATTTCAATATTATTATTAAAAGCTACCATCATACAGATTCCAAGGAAAAAAGGAGAAAATGTTTTAAGAATTTGCTTTCACTGTACAGTAATGATTTTCTAATGGTTTCACAAATCGAATGGAGTACAATTCCACAATCACTCAATGCAAGAAAAAAAAACCTTTTTAGACAGAAAAAGCTTTTTCCACAGAATTCGGATGGAAATCTTAGAAAATGTATAAGACACAGCAATTAATAATATTGGCATTTGGAGAATCGAACATGTTAGAGTGGTACAATTCGAGAGTAGTCTAGAGTTTGCATATTAAGGTATATGAGAAAAAACTATTTATATATTTTTTAAGACTGTTAAGTGTTGTATAGAGCACTTATGTAATAAATTAGGTAGTATTTATTTAACTTTTATTGCACATAAAAGATTTTACAAAAGGCATTACTGTCAGTCAACCATAGAGCTATGCAGAAAAGTAAAAAGGTAGCGTGCTATAAACATATATTATTATAATGTGTATGTTATTAAGACGACCCAAATCAAAATGAAAAGTAATTAATAACAAGATGTACTCTATTTACGAGTAGGTATTACAATGTACCTACCTAAAGCACCATTAATACAATATCACTAAGCCGTTAGTTAAAGGAGGTTTTTTTTTAATCAGCCAAGTCTTTAAACTAATCACACATTCATGTATTACCGTGCGTTTATTCAAGTTTACACAATGGCCCGGCCAGGAATAGCCTAGATTAAAATGGTGGATGGCAGCTTAAAAGAGCTATTTGTCCTGAAAAGGCCGGGTAAGTAATGTGGACTTTGAGCAAAAAAGCGTCGGTGTATGTTGTATTATGTTAAATACCGCGTGGGTATTATCCGACACGATTCTGCTAAGCAATACTTTTTAACACATTTTGTTACTCATACATACTCGTATATAGATAGGCTGTTTGATGGGCATATTATAACTTTTTGTATGAAAATTTTATCATTCATCAAACTTCGGTCAGAGACCAATATCCAAGGATGCTAGCCAAGTATGTCCAAGATGTTAAAGATCGTCGATCAACGCTCGATGGAATCAGTCAATGGTAGAGTTCATCATCATCATCAGCCTATCGCAGACCACTGCTGGGCCTCTCCAGATGTTCGCCACTTAGGGAAAACATTTGGAGGATATACCCATAATCGAGACGCTAGGCAGGCGGGTTGGTGATCGCAGGGCGAAGCTTCTCGCTCCAGAGACGCTGCCGCCCGTCATCTGTCTATAGGGTTTAGCCACGCCTTCAATGGTGATGGTTATACCACCACCAAACGGTTGCCAGTGCCTCGTTTGTTTTTCGGCAGGATGCACCACGGGCTGGTGAGGTTGACTTGGAGCAAAAAGATGATAGGCCACTCCCTTACATCCCGGCAGGATGCACTACGAGCAGGTGAGGTTGGCTTGGTAACTTAGATCAATGTCGATCGATGCAGGCAATCAATTGGATAGTCGATATTTACCAATCGCAGCTACGATTCCAATTGATCTACTTCGATCGATCGAGCTTTGTACAACAACGGTATCTTTCAATCAAACAAAGCTACGACACCGATTGATCTACTTCAAATACCATCGACGCTATTCAACCATCATTCGACCGGTCTGGTAACACCCAAACTGTTAATATAAAATTCATGTAATCTATCTCCACTTCAAGTGTACTCAAGTTAGTCGTTAGGTTCGTCGCACTTTTTCGGAGACATCATTTTGGCTACATTACTTAATAATGTATAAAGTGACAGGCGGAGTGTAAGTATATAAACCTCTGGCTATACGATCTACGCTTCTCATTCATAATGCAAATACGTAGAAACTTTTAATGAAGATTGGCCAAAGTGGAGATCTACCTACATAGACGACAACAAAAGTTACTAGATAATGCATTGGATTCTTAAGTGAATGTGTGATAAGGTCGACTTTTGCTTAACCGTTAGCTAGGTCAATTTTCACTTAGTTTTCACACATAGTAACATTTCCATCGAAGCGGTGCTACGTGGGGTAAACAAAAATGGATCATTGGTATTATTCCACTAAAGTGGAAAAGGAATGAGCTATGATTAATATTATCATTCCTTATTATCCATATGAGATAAAGACAGGAGTATCTCCTAGAATATGGCTGGCTCGATGGCTCATTTGGTAGTAACCTCTGCCTTCTGTACCAAGGGTCGTGGGTTCGATCCCCGCACAGTACAATCATTTGTGTGAATTAACATGTCTGTTTGTATTTGTCTGGATGTTTTCTATGTATAATATGAATTTATTTACAAAATCTATCTAAGTAAGTATAAACTTACCCTAGATAACTGATAACAGTTATCTAGTACCCATATATACAAGCTTTGGCTTAGTTTGGGACTTGACGGCGCTGTGTGGCCCAGTGTGACATGTCTTGGGTAATTTATTTATTTAATATTCCTGCATATCCGGAGAATTTAGAATAGTCTTTTACTTAACTCATGTGACTAGCAATTTTATTAGAACTTGGAACTTTTACACCGCGCTTTACGCTATAACCATTACGCCATCAAAGTAGACAAAAACATCGTTTGTAGATTCAATTATCTCAGTGGCATATTTTCTTTTTGTTATTTTTAAGGCTTTTTCATCACCTCAAGATTTGCTGTTGTGTAGGATGCAGATTCGAAATTGTCTCGAGTCTGGGTGCTCTGGGAAGAACCCCTCATCATTCGGTACTCATATTACAAGGGGCAACCTTGGTTTGAGGTAAATTGTCTGCCACATGCACACAAAATAATAGATAATCGTTTATTTACACCGACAATACACTATGTAATACATTCAAAGCTAATTTCCTACTTCGTAGATCTAATAAATCAGACCCTTATACTTAAACATATAAATTTAACAGGCGTAAGGATAATGGGCCCGTCGCAGCCAAGCCGAGGGAAGCCGTAAAATTAATTTAGAACTACAATTATTGACTGTGGTGGGATAATGTGGGACCTTAATGGGGGCGGTTACAGAGATCGCCTTTGTGTAAGCGATCTTCAGTATAAGCTTGAAGGATGGAAGGCAAATGGTATACTCGTATTGACCACTTTAGATCAGTAATCCAGGTTTATAGACTAAGATTTTTTAGAACAATTCTGAGAAGTAACAAACATAATTATCTCAAATAACAATGAATCCCTTGCACAATCATAATAATAATAGGAAGAAACCAATGACCATTTACACAGACGCATTATAAATATTGGCTACTCTTACCCTTCCTTACTAATGCGTATAATAATTATATAATCTCTCGATTTGAATGAAATTTAATCTAGAGCTAGAAAACGGGAGACACTTTCATCTGTATGTTTGAACGCGAATCACGCGGAAACTGCATTTAATTGAAGTGTTTTTCACCAATTCAATACATTTCATAAAAGTATGAATAGAGACAAAATAAATGTAATAAGGCACATTCAAGTAGATCAGGGTCAAAAAAGCTCTTGAAGCATAAAGTATATTTATAGGATTTCTTTTTTTCATATAGTATTATAGTTTGTCAGTCAACGTCTGTTCATATTCTCATAATATTATTTTGTATTGAGAATATCGATACATGTTTTATTGTCAGTAGAATTTATGTCACGTCTAAGCCGTTTGATGTTATCAAGTCGAATATATATATTTTAATATATTTTTTGGTTTACACATTAGAAAACTAACAGATACCTACTCGGCGTTAAGTTCTGATGTGTGAGCTTGACATTCGGCGAGACTATTTTAAAAAATTAGTTCGTGTGGGACTGAGTATTCGGAGACAGGTATAGTTAGTTACGTCTTAGTACATATTAATTATAAAACTAATGAATGGTGATGGGCTCTTTTAATGATTATGTTTCTTTTGTAACACAGCATAGTGGCTTCACGTCGTCTAATGGAATGCGAAAGAGATGCTGCGGAAACAGACAGTAACCAAATCAACCATTTGTTAGTCGCCACCGCCATACTATTGCAAATGATTAGCGAATGAAAATTCCTGTTGTGAATATCGAGATGATTTTGTCTCGAAAATTTGAGTATTTTGTCTCAAGTCGAGACTCAAGACAAAATACTCGAATTCTAGACAAATAAATTCATAAAAATTCCAGGGGCCGAGACCCTAAGTCTATGTTGTACATAATCTGTGTGTTTGTACAATCAGAACGTACTGTTCATCCCTCAATCAGAGTTCCGCACAATAAGTGCTTAAGCAAGTTATAACCAACAGAACGAATTACTGAATCATCGACTTATCCAACAAAAGAGAAATGGAAACAAAATGATAATTCGGCGAAATGATAATTCTATACAGACGAAGGACGTCACTGTCCCAACTTTTAATGATGAGGGTCGCACGGAATAATAGCAGGATATCCGTCGAGGATCCAACGGTTGGCACGAGTCGAAATGAAATTCCGATATAAACACCTGCCCTAGAAGCAGTATAAGTTACGAGAAGCTGTTTATTTCAACTGCTAAGCCACAAAGATAACTTAAAACTTAATTTTGAGCATCGTGACCGGTTTTCAACTTTTTTTTTATAGTAGCTCGACATAGTAGCTTCCCTACGCCTGATAGAAAGCGAAAGAGATGCCCAAGTCGCTGTAACAAAAAGGGCAAGTAACTGGTCGGCTACTTACCAGTTTAACCGCCATGTCGGCATAACCCTAACCCTCCACGAGCTCCGAAAACCATACTCACCGACAGAAAGACGACCCGGAGGTCATTTGGCTGAAGTATTCTATAGGGTGGAGGTGCTTCTCCGGACGGGCGGCTCAGTTCGAGCGAAGATTCGCTATGCCCCACATCTCTTGTAAAACTATGTAAAAGTAAACTTCTTACTTGACATAATGGCTTCCCTACGCCTGATGGAAAGCGAAAAAGAAACCTAAGTCGCTGTGACAACTTGCAAGTAACTAGTCAGTTACCTGTCAGGTAGGGTTTCTTTTTTCCAAAGATACAACGTAAGGGTGCCACTAGTATACAGTCGACAATATATAGAAAGACTGAAAGTAGTATGCGAGTAGAAACAATTTTCCTCTAATAACGTATTTTACTTAAAAGATTAAGGACGTAAAAGGAGGAAGAAAATACATCATTAGGTGCATCCCCTTACACGTGAATCCGTTTTAAATCTACATCAACAAAGCCTTAGGAAAATCTACTAGTAGAAAAGTAGTAGTGCATAAGCGACGTACACAAACAAAGGTGCTTTCAATCTCATAATCTTACAGGAAAACATTTCCACATTACCGTAGAGAGGACTAACGGAACACAGTGTTTTCATCAAGATTTATCATCGACTTACTATCGGGGCTATTTACAAATCCGTTCGGAAAGATCTCTTTCGGAAAGGTTTCGATCGTTATCATCAACCTGGGACGTCCAGTGACGTCCACTGCTGGACTTAGGCTTCCCTCAATACTCAGCAGGCGGGTTGGCGAATGCAGTATAGGTTTTGTTTCTACCCATTTACCTGGGTGCTGCTGTCCGTTTCCTGATATTCCGTTAATCGTCTCCTACTACACTTAGGGAATGATACCCACGCCGTATCATTCCTATTCTAAAATCATGAATGACTCGATCGTTCATTCAAATATTGGATCGAATTGTCAACGTTTCCGCCAGCCCAAAAGCTCTCGGGATAGTTTTCAATGAGAACGGTCAGTCACATTTGAACAAATGAATCTCCATTTTCCGATAGAGATCTTTTCGAACGCATTCGCGAATAGCCCCGCCACCGGACGATTAAGCGTAAAAAATGTATGAAAACAATTTAAGCTCGCTAAGTTTAAATTACCATAAAACGCTAGTAAAACTCCCGAATAGGTGCTTGGGCACGCACTCCAAATCTGAAATAGAGATTTGTTTTTATAATAAACGACTTGTCATGGAAAGAACAATGGGCCGAGAATTCCCTTTCAAATAGATTACTCGACATTTCCGCCATTCACTCTTACCTTGCATTTTCCGCTCTTTCGGAATCTTGATGAATATCCGCAACAATTTGTTCTAACGTTGAATCTTTACATCTGAATCCAATTTACCTTAGAGTACCAACTAATGGATTGTCAAGACAAGGGCGGAATACTAAGATATGAAAAAGGTTTAATGATGAAATTTTTATTGGATATGATTTGCTTTGATTGTCATGTTGAAGCGTAGGCCTATATTAATGATTCATTCCGAAAAAGATTTGTGATTTTACGGGGACTGATTTCTGTGCATAATTAAAATATTAATACGGGAAGTTAATATTTTTGTCATTTTCCTTATTTCAATTTAGTTTATTTGTTTAACAGTACAAATTCTTTAGTGCATTCAAGAACAAGATTTTTTCGAGAATCGCGTTAGGTTAACTAGGTATCATATTTCGAAATCGCGAGGTAATGACGATCTGTTTTATCACATACGTAATTCAAATCAATGCTTTAGCTAAATAGGTAGTACACATTGTTGAGTTTCTTTCATTTATGTGAGAGACTCACCTGAAATCAATGATGTCTACCCGAATACGAACCAATATCTCTAAGATTACTCCCATAACGTTAGCAAACTCAACATTCCTATATAATTAGATAAGTGCTTATCAAGCAAACCAATCTCATTCCATCTGAGTAATTAGTAACCAAATATTCATACGAGTCTATTGAGAAATTTATATTAACTAAAATAGTTTACATAGTTCATACAGAAATGTTTAGGAACACAAAGCAAATATTATTCGAGTGAAATTAACTGAATTCACGGTTAATTTGTGGGAACTAATATTGGATAGCTTTTAATTTGTGGCCAAACGTTTTCGACAATAGTCGTAGATTTTCTCGTGTAATTTTCTTGTTTAAATATTCTATGTTCTGCTGATCGTATATTACATATTTAATCACGTTTATTTGCAATGCAGAATATGTTAGGATACCAGCTAAACTATTTGAATTGATATAATTTGATGTGCGTTTTATTAGTTAAAATGCAAGCAAAACCGTTAGCAAATTAACTAAAAAGCGCACATCAAATTATGATCAATTAACATTTTGATCAATAATGAACCAGCCTTAGGCTATGTTTACACCACACCTTAGAAGGATGATTAGTGAGAAGAGGCTCATATCGTGAATATTGTTTGATATGAGAATATATTCGAGAACGCACCTACCTTTTATAACCTGAACTCTAAAGAATAAAAACTGTGGTTATGATCATTAGCATTTATTTTATTCTTATTTTCACAATGGTTAAACTTAACGTTAACTCTATGAATCTGTTATAGTAGAAGACAACAAAAGATTTTATATGTACATAAACGAGTAGTGATTTATAAAACCTTGCAACAATTAAAATATTAATTTAAGAACATTACCTCATGCAATTGAATATAATGTTGACCGAGAAAAGTATTAGGTATATTGACTACAAATATAAAATGCATGCCTACACATATGAATATGACCGTAAGATCAAAGGTTTGTGCTGGGATTAAGCGAATACTAACAACACCAAAGAGTTGAAAAACACGCTAAATAATTCAAAGAATGACCAACTGACCGCGCACGATTTCTACAAACCCTAAGGTCCTACATCACGAGGGCTAGTAAAATAAAAATGAGGATGAGAGACAACCCGCATACGAGCGAGACATGTAACAGCCACCACGTGATTGCCCCGTCCGTCGGAAAGGGCAAAGATACTAGATAAGAAAAATCTAAAGTAGGTCAACCACCAACCATATGACCGCGTCCTCAGATGCAATCGAGAAAATTGCGCCGGCCACGGACGGGCGATTAGTTCCCGTTTTATTATTAACTTGACCCGTTTATTTGAGTCGAATCTTTTAATTTGAAAGTTTATCTTCACTTCACTTTCAGTTAACTTATTGATCTGAATGAGACGGCCGCTGATTCAAAAAAAAACTTGAATTTAGTTTTTTTGTCTGATTAATCCCTAGATTCGTTCGTGTGGTGCCTAGATTTAGAATAGGACCTCCCTAACTTAGCTCGGGACTAAGGGATGTAAGGGAGCGACTCATAATCTTTTCGCTCCATGCCAACCTCACCTGCCCGTGGTGCATCCTGCCGAATAACAAACGAGGCGCTGGCAACCGACTGGTGGCAGTATAACCATCACAATTGAAGGCGTAGCTAAATATCACAGACCGATGATGGGCAGCAGCGTCACCGGAGCGAGATGCTACGCCCTGCGATCGCCAACCCGCCAGCCCAGCGTGGCCATTATGGGTATATCCTCCAGATGTTTGCCCTAAGTGGCGAACAACTGGAGAGGCCTATGTCCAGCAGTGAAACGATGAACTCAGCTCGTGGGTGTCGTAGAAGACGACTTCTGCCCGTTTCCTGATACTCTCTTGTATAAGGAAACGGGCAGAAGCTTGGATGCAAATGAAACCTACTGTGGTCAGCAACAGCAAAAGGTCAAATGACAATTTTCATGAAGGTCTATGTTCAGCAGTGGAAGTTTGCAGGCTACTCTATACATAGATACATTTTCATCAGATATCCATCAAATAACGTTACATATTGTGATATAACAGGTCTGCAAAAATAATACTGAGATTTCTAAAATAATATTAAGAATACTTTGTACGAGAGGTACTTCCAAAGTGGTAAAATGTATAGTAGTTTCCGGCTTTCATACGCCGAACCTATTCCTTTTTTGAAAAAAAAAAGGTTATGTCATAAATCTTATCAACAACATGGCGGCGCAAGCGGCAAAGAAAAGTTACGAATTTTCAAAATTCCTGGAAAACTTTCCAAGTAAAATACCCAAATGACTGGAGACTAGCTCGCCCTGCTGTACTCAGACTTCCAGATAAGCATAATATAGTAAAAGATAAAAGGGAACACCAATACCGTCTTGAAATAGAATACGCTGTCCTATTTGTAGTTGCAACATTTTTGTTTCTGCAGGATAACCAGCTTTCTAAAGATTTACTTTTAAAATAGCACAAGCTCAAAGTTACAGTTTGCTTGAAGGATGGATTTTTCTTTCCTTAGATTACATCACGAGTCAGGACAGTCGCGACTTATTCACTGGATAAACTACAAAAATAAATACAACGTTTTCATAAAATATTGGAAAGTAATATTATTATGTTGACAGTTTGTTTTAGGCACTACGGTATAGTTCTTTTGTGATGACGTATCAGCGATTGCAACAAATAAATAAATAATAAATAAATAAATACAACAATAACCAATTTCGAAATATCGGATACTCAAAATTCGGTACACTGCTGAAACCTTATTACCAACCGTAACCTTAGTACAACCGAGAATGTATACGTTAATCTAAAAAGATGTAAGTAATCATGATTTCATTTTATTTAAGGCCATATTGTTTATGGGTCATTGTCATAACCGCCTAAAATTGTGTTACAAGCAGAAAAAAAATACTTTTATGTAAATAAAATACCATGTTATTATTTTATAGTAAGGATAACTATTCAATAATTCAAAATGTATATTCGTAATTTCAAATAAAACTAAAATAAAGTAGTTATTAAACAATTTCGGAAGAAAAGTCCGCTTCGGTGGACTGTTACCGCTCTCCTTCTTGATGTAAATTCGATCATATAATGAAAACGGTTATGTAAAGTTAACCTTTGAATATGTTTTCCCTAAATAGATATTCTAATTGCTTTAATAACTCAGAACTAAAAATAATGAATTAAAATAAAAACACTTTTTGTACGTTTCAATATTGTTACTAAAATCTACATCTATTCGGTGGACTTCATTCATTTATAAAAATAATTATGAAAATAATAAAATTTTGTAAACAGAACGTTATTCATCAACGCGTCCAATACTCAGCTGATCACCAGCAGCGCAATTTTTACGTGGCTCGCATACGAACGATTTTATTGCTCCTTGTTTAAAAATAACTGGTGGTGTCAAAGTTGAAGTGTCTTTTCGGTTCCTTGTGTATTTTGGTAAATGAAGCCTTAATAATTCATAACTTTACGTTATGCGTTAGATTTCTAAAGTATTTATCTAAAAAGACTTGTGATTTCAACTTAACATCAAAATAATGCTTGGAATCTTAAAATTTCTCAGAAAAATCCATTTGGTGGACATCTTTTCGGTGGAATTTGGGTGAAATATTTTATTTTTGTTTTGTGCACACTGGTTTTGCATGTGTTTGTTAATGCAAATTAGATATTTAACTGCGTAATAGAGATATTGCATTCGGGATGAGAATTCTGGATCCTGTTTTTGGCTTTTTACATTGTGTCATGTTCGCTGTTTCTTTATTTATTGTTAACGCAGAAGTGAAGTCAGATTATCTCTAGACATTACCATACCATACCATTGACTAAACAGTCAATGTCTAGAGGCTTGCAGTTGACTTATACGTGAAACATTTGAATTCCACTTTAATAATAAAAGTTTCGTTTGTGCTTTGTGCCTTGCTTAGGCTCCCTCTTTTCTTTATCCATAGACAATGGCTAGAAATAGAAATAAATTGACTGAATATGAGAAGAAGAAAAGAAGAAACCGGACTCCAATAGTCTAACTGTTGCTCAACTTGATAGGCAGGAAAAAGTTGAGCCCAATGTTACTGAGACTCAAAGCAATGATTTAAATAAACCAACACGCTCCAAGATCCTACATGGCCTTAGTTTGCTTATGTTTACTCCAGCTGTTCATGTTCACCACCTATTTCAAGACCCGAAACTCCAATAGAAGTCCACCAGACGCATAATCAACATTTTTGGTCGTCATCCGAGGAAGAAGATATTATGTCCACCAAGAAGACATAGTCTTTTTGGTGGACAAAGGGATTTATTTAATTTTAATTTAATTTTCAATGATGCTGCGTTGGCTTTTTTTTATCGTTTTTTGTGAGACGATTGGATTAATATTATAGAATAAAGATTCTTTAATTATGTTAAGATTGTTGCTAAATTACACTTTTAGTACATTCGGTAGACATCTGTGTCTTTTCGGTGGACCCATAAAAACGTTTTTTTTAAATAACTATTCTAATTGTTAAGTTTGATCTCAGACAATAATTTGTTATTGTTACAATTGATCTCTTTTATTAAATAAAAGACGAATTCTCTAAAAATAATTGATTTTGTTTTATTTTTTTTTCTGAACCCTGTTTTGACAATGACCCTTATAAAGATTTTCATTCATCATATCTTAAAACAAACTGTCTGTATGAGAAGATTCCAATGGAAAAGTTAATTTGTACTTTTAAAGGGCGTCCGCGTCCCAAGCACGTTTTTCCCAGGAAATTGTGACGTCCAAAAGGTCAGAAACATTTCTCCTGTCCTCTTTCTGAACAACGGATAAATCTGGAGGCGTTTCTTTGTATTTCGTCTTATCTTTGGATTTTCCTAAAGTTTACAGCGTTACTTTAATGTTAGCAAAATGTTTTAACCTTATTAGAGAAAAGGCTTTCAAAGCTTAAAATAAAACGATAGGTTAAACTTAAGTTTATAATACATACCTTCGATCCACTACATTGTTATAACCATTGTAGGACGTCATAAATAGATGTTATAAAATTACCTGTAACAAAGAAAATTATTCATGAGAATATGTAATATTCCTTTACGACGTTTAACAATAAGTCGCCCTCACCCTGAAGGCCCACTGAGATGTCGTTTCACGCCCCGTCTAAATACCTTACCCAGGATTGTAAGAGGTAGCAAACACATGAGATAATGGATTTACCTACTCCAATCATTTAATCCCAAAACCCTACATATAAATATACAAAACTCAAAGGTGATTGACTGACAATATCTATCAACGTACAGCCCAAACCACTAGACGGATCGAGCTGAAATTTGGCATGCAGGTAGTCCCTACGTTTCCTACGTTATAACATGTAGATGTTAATCCGCTAAGAAAGGATTTTGATTAATTCTACCCCCAAGGGATAAAATGGGGAATGAAACTCTGTTCCACGTGGACGAAGTCGCGGGCACAGCTAGTACATTATAGAACCATATTTAATGAGCTTGAATATACAAAAAAAAGAGCGCACGCTAAAAGATAAAAATCTCATTTCAATGTTCGAACCCAGCCAGCGTTATACAAACAAAACATACTAGCTAATGAGATACTCATACAAATTTCAAAGGTACCTCTGTGCTCGTGGAACAAAATTCCCCTTATTAACATAGTCCAGCCTTTCGGGCTTACGAATCTGGCTCTGAATATGATATTTCCCCTGGGTCACAATTGTTGACCTTACCTGCCTACTTTAATAATGTAAAACTTTGTTGAGTAATACGTATATTTTGATAGTTGTGGGATTAGGCTCTCTTGACACTTTCTAATTCATTTCGTATTCATGTGTTGTGACTTTCGTATAATCATAAAACATTTATGTGTTTGTGTAAAGGTTAGCGTGACCAACTTGTCATTTTTTTTTCTTTATAATAGCTCGACATAATGGCTTCCCTACGCCTGATGGAAACCGAAAGAGAAGCCCAAATCGCTGTGACAACTGGCATGTAACTGGTAACCTGTCAGTTGCCACTGCCATGCCGGCCCAACCCTACCCCCCACGAGCTCCGGAGACCCTACTTACTCACCAGCAGAAACACGACCCGGAGGTCATTTGGCTGCGGTATTCTATAGGGTGGAGGTCCTTCCCCGGACGGGCGGCTCAATTCGCTATGCCCTACCTCTCTTAAATAGTATCATAAATTCATGCAATCATAGTTGATGATCGCAAACATATTTATAGTGTGCGAAAAATGTATGCTAATTTTGTAAAAGCTGAGATGAACAGTGATTCGCTTCTGTCCTCAGAGGAAGAGGTAGAAGACAAATTCTAAGGTTCTCATAGGATAAGAAGGAGAGGTCCTATTCGGGAAGTTCGGAATCTGGAAACCAAACAGGAAAAAGATGCTGGCAGAGGATAAAGAAAGCATTGTAAAAAGCACTACAGATGTAATATTTCTAGTTATGTATTGTAGTTCCAACGTCAATTTCTAATCGATATTCGTCATTCATCATCAGCCTATTACAGTCCACTGCTGGACATAGGCCTCTCCAGTTGTTTGCCACTTAGAGCAAACATCTGGAGGATATACCCATAATCGCCACGCTGGGCAGGCGGGTTGGCGATCGCAGGGCGTAGCTTCTTGCTCCGGTGACGCTGCTGCCCATCACCGGTCTTTAGTATTTAGCTACGCCTTCAATTGTGATGGTTATACCGCCACCAGTCGGTTGCCAGCGCCTCGTTTGTTATTCGGCAAGATGCACCACGGGCAGGTGAGGTTGGCTTGGAGCGAAAAGATGATAGGCCGCTCCCTTACATCCCCTATTCGTCATTACATTTTTTTTATACCAAATCACACTAGAAAATCTCCATAAAAAAGGGCAGTGAGAGAGGTAGGGTATTAGTGAATCTTAGCTCGAATTGAGCCGCCTGTCCGGGGAAGGATCTCCACACTATAGAATACCGCAGCCAAATGACCTCTGAGTCGTGTTTCTGTCGGTGAATAGGGTCTCGGAGCTCGTGAGGTGATTACTGCATCGGTAGCTGGAGGTTGGAATTGGGCCGGCAAGGCGGTGGCAACTGATAGGTTACTGACCAGTTACTTGCCCGTTGTCATAGCGACATGGGCTTCACTTTCGCTTTTCAACAAGCGTAGGGTAGCCATTATGTCGAGCTGCTATAAAAAAAAAACAAAAAGTTAGTTGTAAGTGGTTATTTTAATACCTACGATACGAAAATATACTGTATAGTCCGCGTGGAATAGTTATTTTTTACCCTTTTTTTTACATTTTCCTTTATTTCTTTTTTTTTTTTATTGCCATTAGTGGCAGACTAGCAGGCGGCCTGTCTGATGTTAAACAGTAACCGCCGCCCATGAACATCAGCAATGCCAGGGGCACAGCCATGTCGCTGCCTACCGTGAGGAAAGAGCTCTCTTTAAACCACGCTTAAAGAAGGACATGTCGTAGCGATCAGGGAACACCGCAGCTGGGAGGTCGTTCCAGAGCTTGCAAGTTCGTGGAAGAAATGAACGCTGAAAACGAACAGTTCTGGACAAGATCGTCTCCAGGTGGTACGGATGGACCCTACCGCGGCGTCTAGTAGTTTCTTCGCTCCTAATAGTTGCAACGTGATGTTATATAGCCTAAAGCCTTCCTCGATAAATGATCTATTCAACACAAAAATAATTTTTCAATTCGGACCAGTAGTTCCTGAGATTAGCGCATTCAAACAAACAAACAAACTCTTCAGCTTTATAATATTAGTTAAGATATATAAATATATAATATATATTAAAATATTATAGTATAGATGGCGACTAGTAAAACACGCTACTCAAATTAATATCAAACATAACATGAAGTAGAGATCCGTTACTTAAGACAACATCACACCCACCACAAGAGTGAGGATTCATGTCAACGTATTCATAACAAAAGCCAGTATAATCTTCTAATACCTACGCTTAGTTAATATATTCAGTACCGTTGAACCCTGCACAAAACGCTAGGACGCATACAATATTCGGCTAGCATCAAAGCGAATACATTTCCATTGCTGTGTTGCAACACGATGAATGTGCAAATGTTGGTAAACACTACGCAGGCTATTCCATTTTGTGTTCCGTCGAGACCTAAACTTAGCTCATTTGCAAATAACTGTGTACCTTCAATCGCTGGTGCCTTTACGAAAGTTTGCTTTGATAGAGCTTATTCTGAATACGTAACGTAATACATACCATATATATTTTGACCCCGCCCATCAAAAAAATTACTACAGAATAACCACAACCTGCATTGTACTAACGCTATATTTATTATATGTCCATATTATATATACCTACATATAATATGGACGAGTTCTGGAGTGGAGACCGCGTCTCGGCAAACGTAATGTAGGGCGCCCTCAGGCCAGGTGGAGTGACGATTTGCGCAGGACGGCTGGCAAGTGCTGGATGCGAGAAGCCCAAAATCGACCTTATAGATACCCTTATAGATTCTTCATGTCTGTCTGTCTGTCTGTCCGTATGTCACAGCCAGATTATTCCGAAACTATAAGAGGTACGTTATTAAAATTTGGTACGTAGATGTATTCTGTTAACCGCATTAAGATTTTAAAGTAAAATCAGAAAAAAATTCAAAATTTTTGGGGTTCCCCATACATGGAACTGAAACTCAAAATTTTTTTTTTCATCAAACCCATACCTGTGGGGTATCTATAGATAGATATTTGAAAATGATGTTGAGGTTTCTAACATCATTTTTTTCTCAGATGAATAGTTTGCGCGACAGACTCTTCCAAAGTGGTAAAATGTCCCCCCCCCCCCCGTAACTTCTAAAGTATGGGCACTATAAAACTGAAAAAAATATATGATGTGTATTACTATGTAAACTACTAATTTTAAATTAGTTTTAATGAAATCTAAACAGTATTTTTTTTTTAACATCATAAATCAAATTACCTAATTTTTTTCATTCAATCAGTGGTACAGAACCCTACGTGCGCGAGTCCGACTCGCACTTGGCCGGTTTTTTTAACTTTTGTACTGATCGTAGGAGTGGAATTTCAATAAAAATACTGCACTTAATGACTTAATCAAAATTTACCATTAAAACGATACATCTCGACAAAAGTTTTGTAAATGGTAAATTTTCATGAAACAATTTCGTAAAGCAATTAATTTTTAAAACCTATATAATAAAAGGCTGTAAATTCAACGACACCGGACATTATGCAGCAAGCAATTGTCATAAAAGTGTTCTCGTCATAAACGCGAACAGTTGCATTTTCCGACTCAACGGGCCGTAAAGTGACTGGAGTGAAAATGGCGTAAGTTTTTCGAGTGAAGTGAATTGTCAATACTGTCTGCCAGCGAGTTTAAAATACTTCAGATGTATGAGTAAATCGTTTCCGGTCAGGGCCGATTCGCTGTATTAAATATTTTGCTAGGTAGTTTTCAGTCCTTCATCATTATCATCATCGGCCTATTGCAGTCCACTGCTGGATATAGGCCTCTCTAGTTGTTCACCACCTAGGGCAAACTTCTGGAGGATATACCCATAATCACCACGCTGGGCAGGCGAGTTGGCGATCGCAGGGCGTAGCTTGTTGCTCCGGTGACGCTGCTGCCCGCCATCGGCCTGTGGTATTTAGCTACGCCTTCTATCGTGATGGTTTTACCGCCACCAGTCGGTTTGCCAGAGCCTCGTTTTTTGTTCGGCAGGATGCACCACGGGCAGGTGAGGATGGCTTGGAGCGAAAAGGTGATAGGTCGCTCCCTTACATCCCTTACTTTGATTTATTGAAACAGAATGACTTAAAACCTTAAAATCAAGAGAAATCGTCAACCTCAAAAGAGTAACTGTCAAGTTTCTTGCCAGTTCTTCTCGATAGAAGCTGCATTCCGATTCCCGTGGTAGTTTAATTCCTTTTATATTTACTGTATTCATTCAATATTGACGATTTACAAGTGCTTGTCTTAAGCCTATATGAATTTTTTATTTTGATTTTTTATCTACCATCGGTTTCTTTCTGTATTTAAAGTAGACAATGAAATGGGTAAATTTTTTTATTAGGAAAACAGAGCTGATTGTTTCATGACTGACCCGATGGCTCATTTGGTAATACCCTCTGTCTTCTGGTCGTGGGTTCGATTCTTGTACAGTACAAACAGTTGTATTCATGAACCTGTCTGTTTGTTTTGGTCTGGGTGTTAATTATGTAATATGTACATATTTATTTATACAAAAAAGTATCTTATTTAACTAACTTTTATTTAACAAGTACTTAAGTTTATTGGTTTTTATTTATAGAAAACTGATAAACTCACTTGTTTATCAGTTTTCTAGTACCTACCTAAAGTACAAGCTTCGGCTTAGTTTGGGGCTAAATGGCCAGGGTGGCATGTCTTGGGTTATTTATTTATTCATTTGCGCACATAACTTGTTCAGTTTAATATTTTATGAGTACGTTGACCGAAATTCGGCGCGAGCAGTAGTATTATATTAAACCGTCACAAAATATAACCAGCAAAAAACAGTCCAGGAAACTGGTGCGTCGAGAAATTGGGTCAAAAATACCTTTGAGCCGAAACTGAAGCGTATTCAGAAGTTGCTAAATGTATTATGCAGATGAGTCCAACATGTACGCCCGTGTAAATGTGTTAATCTATCACAATAATACCTCCACATTTTGATGAAAACAGAAACGTATGAAGGATAAATAATAAATAACCCAAGACATGCCACGCTGGGCTACACATCGCCATCTAGACCCAAACTAAGCCGAAGCTTGTAATATGAGTACTTACTTGATAACTGATAAACTTACTTACTTTTACTTAAACTGATAACTTAGGCATTTTTATTTGTTAATAAATACATAGAAAACACTCAGGCCAATGCAATGACATGTTCATGCACACAAATGTACGGGGATCGAATTCACGACCCTTAAGATCAGAAGGGAGAGGTCACTACCAACTGAGGATAGAACAGCCGCGTGTGCAGTAAACACGCGTTTCAATCTTGCAGCGTAGTTTTTAATTATATTGGCTCGACATAACGGCTTCCCTATGCCTGATGGAAAGCAAAAGAGAAGCCCAAGGTCGCCGTGACAACGGGCAAGTAACTGGTCAGTTACCTGTCAGGTGCCACCGCCATGCCGGCCCAACCCTACTCACCGGCAGAAACACGACCCAGAGGTCATTTGACAGCGGTATTCTATAGGGTGGAGGTCCTTCCCCGGACTGGCGGCTCAATTCAAGCGAAGATTCGCTATGCCCTACCTCTCTTGATATAAAGTGTATGATTGTAAAACGTCAGTTCAATCAGGGCGCTGTGATCAAGACAGTGATATCGCAGAAGGAGGCGGCGGAAAGAGAGCGTGAGGCCGCAGCAGACGCGCCCGCTCTGCGCCGCCCCCGGCCCGGGCGTCGCCGGAGGGTATACAACGCATCGGGCATAACCCAAGACATGCCACACTGGACCACACATCTTCATCTAACCCCTAACAAAGCAAGCTTGTACTATGGGCACTAGACAACTGATAAACTTACATAGATACTTTTTTTTGTAAATCATGACTAAGTGACTGTCACCAGTATTCACAAAAGTTGCTATGCGACGCGTTGACGCACAGATACATAGTTGATAACATTTGAATGCCGGTCGCCATTGTAAATGCCTTACTTTGCATAATGCTATCAGTTTTCATAGGTAAGTATTGTTTGTTGGGCGGTGTTAAGTATGTGACGCGTTGACGCACAAATACTCAAAAATTTATTCCTAAGCAACACTTGAGTGCTGGTCGCTATTGTAATGCCTTACTTAGCATAGTGTTAGCTTTTATAGTTAAGTATTGTTTGTGTAATCAGGTGTAAATTTCATGACCAGTAGAACGCATTGAATGAAAACTTTCATCTTCAAGCAGACATACAGGATAGAACGTGGTAAGATAATACAAAGGAAAATAAATCTTTAAACAATTACGATGGCAAAGGATCCGAAATGCTAATTAAGTCAGTACCTAGCGGAATACAAAGACCAAGTGTAACAATGTTAACTCGATGGAATTTCCAATTGGACGTGGCGGTAGCGTGTTGTTCCGTAACTACAGTAGTTGAGCTGTCTGCTAAACATGTACGTATCTCAAGAACATTTTCAGCCAACCGCACGAGCCAAATTCACGCTCATTCTGTTTATCAGCCTACGTTGTTAACCCTATAACCGTCAAAGTCGGGTATTTAGTCCGACCTTTATCTCGTATATGTATTAATATTCCAAAAGTACCATGAAAATCATATGGATGCCTATTAAAAGTTCGTTTTTGTTTGAGTTTCATATCATATCCGCGTCTCTGCAAAAGTAGAGTAGGATGCCCTCAGGCCAGGTGGAATGACGATTTGCGCAGGACAGCTGGCAAGTGCTGGATTCGAGAAGAATCGATCAAAGGGACGATCATTATAATAAGCCAAGACATGCCACGTTGGGCCACACAGCGCCACCTAGCCCCAAACTAAGCCGAAGCTTGTACTATGGGTACTAGACAACTGATGAACTTACTTAGATACATTAAATAAATACATATTATACATAAAAAAACACCCAAACCAATACAAACAGACATGTTCATGAAAACAAATGTTTGTACTGTGCGGGAATCGAACCCACGAGGCTCAGAGGGCAGAGGTCACTACCAAAATGAGCCACCGAGCCTGTCTCATTGGGAGAGGCCTATGTCCAGCAGTTGACTGTTATAGGCTGATGATGGTGATCATATAACATCTTACATTTTTTGGTCACCA